>JAKSZP010014991.1:0-60897 GCA_022478985.1 Massospora cicadina | reverse complement strand
GATCCTAAATTACCCACTTTTTTTAAAATTTGTGAGTTTATAGAGAGTTAAGATGCTTTTTAGTGCAAAATAACTTCTGATTCATTATTAGTTTAAACGAGTTCTTTTAACAACTAATATGACAAAGACAAAATGTATCTTGTACACTTGTAATGCAGTATAGGACAAGGCACTTACAACATGGTAGTTTATAAGCTTTTAAAAGGAGGTAAAATAGTGCTCAATCTCATATCCAGTGGTTTTATACCAAAAAGCTAGATTAAGTCTTAGGACCATGTTTAGACAATGGCTTATTTAGACAATTTTATTTTTTAGTCCTACCCACTTACCCTTAAGGCCGCAATTATTATGGTAATTGCCAATTTTAGCTTAGTATAATTTATAATATGTTTATTTGAATTTATATTTATTGCAGGGAAGGCCGATCAGGGGACAGACAGTTCTGAAAAGACATAAAGAAAATGGAATGTAAAACAGGGGAGGCACCCCAGAGAAGCAATGCTATCTCCTGTTGCCAGCGGGAACGCCACTATAGGGAGGAGGGGGAACGTGTAAAGGGGACAGAACCACGATTGAGCACGTGTGGAGGAAGGAGTCAGAGTTGATGAACCAAACTGGGAACCAGGAGGAGACCAACTGACGGCGACGCGGTGGGACGTATCCAAACATCCATGTTTGAAAGTGGTCCTCTAAGTGGGACTGGAACCGGAGAACAGCTTCTGGGAGGGTGGGGGTGGAGCCTGCAATGGCATCCAAGACAATCGTGTGGATGGTCCACATGGCGATTGCAACCACCAGAGCATGGAGGGAGGGTGGGAGAGGGGAGACCCCAGATAAAGCAAACATATCTCTAGACAAACTGAAGGGATGTGTCTGATCCTGGCAAAGCAGACGTTGCACCTCACGCCATATCGATTTAGAGGTAGAGCACTTCTCCAGGCGGTGAAACAGCGTTCCATACTGGCCACACACGACGCAGGATGAGTGTAAAGCGCTAGAGCGCTCAGCAGTACGGTACACCCACCTCAGACAGCGCCACACATGGGAATGGATATGAGGCAGCAGCAGGGGGTGGTGGGCGTATTTCCAAATTGTCTTCTGGGTTTCAAGGGAATAAGGGATGTCCATCATGTCTAGGTAGTCCACCCTGGATAGGACATGGGGTCTTGTGGGTATCAAGCCATCCAGAATGGGTAGCCCCTGTACCTCCTGTGTGAACCAAGGAGAGGGGCGCCCTCTCTGGGTTGTATGTCCACAAATACAGATTCTTCACTCAGTGCTCCACATGGAGAGAAGGATTCGTTTGAAGTGGGGTGCAGTACCATGAGGACCAGTGGCCAAAGGGTGGGAAGCCAGATATTTCATCAAGGAGTGAGACTGTGACAGATTGGCAAGGCCCAGGGCGCGGGAGAAGTTGGAGTGGGCCACGCGGGACCAGTGTTGGAAGGGGAGCGTAGGGATGGTGACAGCCTCTATCCAGGTGCCCAAATCTTTGCAGCATGGGCCTCAAAGTTGAGCAGGCCCATGCCACCACTATGGCGATGGCCAAAAATGACCTCAAGATGCACTGGCGGTGGGCGGCCTGACCAGAGCCACCCTTGTAGAAGGACATGCAGAGATTTGAAAAACCCTGGGAGAAGGCGATGGCGTGGGCTCCAAACCAAACTTTGGAGAGGAGCATAGAGCTGGCTAGAACAACCCTGCCAGTAAGGGAAGTAGGGTGGGCTCTGAGGGAGGCTATGTGCTTTGTCACGTTATCCAGAATATGGTTTTCCATCACTGTAGTGGCATACCTGACTGCCTCCAACCACACCCCCAAATGGCGGATGGGTCCAACGGTAGGGCGCTACATAAAGGGGAGCACAAGTGGGGCGGTATAGGGTGGGCAGGCATGTGTGCGAGCAGATGGGCTGGGCTGGAAACAGGCCGCTGAGGCCCAGCGGGTTCAATAACGACCAAGGAGGATGATTTCGGTTTTGGAGGCGTTTAGTGCAGCATTACTTACCCGGGAGAAAACCTGGATAAGGGCTTCAAGCATGCATGCATCATGATTGTTAGAAACCCAACCACACAATCATCAGCAAATGCCAACATTTGACTGGGGCTTGCCTTGCACATGGACCCCAGTGAGGCGTGCATTTACGTTCTGAAGTAGTGGGTCAAGGCTGAAGTTATATAAGAGAGGGCTAAGGGGGTCCCCTTGACGTAGGCCCCTTCGAGGGAGGACTACTTCTGTGAGGAAGCCAGGGCCATGCATTGCCATTGTCGCAGATTCCATCATCAGCATCACCCAGCTGATGAAGCGGGGGGGTAGGCGAAATTGGTGTAGGCAGACCCTGAGGTAATCCCAGTTTACTCTATCATAGGCCTTCTTTTGGTCTAAAAATACAAGTGCACCAGAGGCCGTGGACTAACATGCATTAGCCACAGAGTGTACATTGTCCCAAATCGACCTTCTGGGTATGAAACCAAATTGTTCTGGGGAGATGGTGGCAGATACTACAATCCCTAGACGGTTAGCCACAACTTTAGTTAAAATTTTAGTATCCATGTTAGTTAGAGAAATGGGGCGCCAATTGGCTAGGTCTAGCTTATCCCCTTTCTTGTATAGTATAATGGTGTAGACCTCTTGCCCTCCTGGTAGAAGGCGCGTTTCCAGAAGGCTCTGGTTAAGGGAGGCAAGTAACAGTGGGGATAAATATTTGAAGTACTTCTTATAGAACTCATATGGAATGCCATCAGGGCCGGGGCATTTCTGATTTGGTGCACCATGGACGGCGTACCAGAGTTCATCTGGAAAAATCAAATTCATTAACTATGGGTATCAGGAAATGGTGCGGATGTGAGCACTATTGAGAAATTTCGCCATTTCAGCCAGCGGAATTGGTTCAGATTGGTATAACTTGGAGTAATAATTTTGTATCTTGATTACTACTTTGGCCAGCTTATCCGCAATGGAATTGTCTGGCCTTCGCACCTGTGTGCAGTCCAAGCTCTGGCGCGGTGTGAAGAATTTTTGAAAAAAATAAGCGGAGCACATGTCACCCGCTGTAATGTGTATAGCCCTGTATTGAACACAAACTTAATGTTTATGTTGCCTCTCAACTGCGTTGAGGTGGGCGGCTGCTTCTCCCACTTATGGCCCTAAGCAGGGCTGTATCCCATGGACGGGATGTTGGACTCCAGGTGGGCCAGCTCCACCAGGGCGCGCGAGATGATGGCTGAAGTAGAGCGTGAGCAGCGGGAGGAGAGGTGGTAAGCATGGCGGATCATGTCCGCTTTGAAGGCTGACCAGGTGGAAATGGGGTCAGCACAAAATGGTGTGATAAAATCCTGTCCCAAAGTCTCAGATTCCACCCATGTGGAAAATCTTGTTGACGGGAGTTTGGGTGGGCAAAGTCTGCACCAATGCGGAGCCTGAGCTTCTGGGTCAGGTAGGTGGAAGGTAATTGAGATCAGCCTGTGATCAAAGAAATCAATTTTTGATGTACAGAAGTGGGAAATCTGGGTATGAAATTTCATCAGTGCGAGGATAAGGTCAATTTGGGACATGGACCTTAATTGGCCGTTGTGGACATGTGGGCGCAACATGTTCTCAAGTAGTGGAGCATGGCACAGCAGTGTGTCAAACAACCCTAGGGTGGCCTTTAGGACACGAAGTTCTATGTGACCCTGGGATGGAGAGGGTGAGGGAGGCCATCGGTCAGTGGATGGGTCCAACCAACAGTTCATATAGCTGACTACAAAAGGGTCAGGGGGTAGCGGAAGGGATTTGACCAATGAGAAAAATTCCTGATGCTCTCATGCACAGGTTGGGACATAGATGTTGACAATAGCATGCGCCACATTGGCAAATGAAAATTTGACCATGAGGACTTGGCCATTAAGGAAGGATTCAGATGATAAAAATTTAAAAAAATTGTTTTTTCAAACAAGCACCCCACAGTGCTTGGACCAGAAGGATAGGGATGGGAGGAGCATGGTTTTCCAAGCGTCCTCAGAACTGCATGGACAGTGGGCCTTCTGGATGACCAGGATGTCCAAGGGTAAATTTTTTTGTAAAAAACTCAGTTTCCTAGCCCGGGATGGGGAGGCCTTGAGTCCAGCGATGTTCAACGTCCCTAAAGTGAAGGCTCCCCCCATCACACCTTAGGTGTGAGGGGAAGGGCACCCGGGCCCTTCAGCCTCCTCTTGATCCTCATGGCGCTTCTTGGCACCTCAGGTGTGTGCAGCAACATAATTGGAAGAGTGGGTGAGTTTAGGCAGTCAGGTTCACATTGGCTTTAGCCTTCGCTTTTGGTTTCCCCACTGCAGAACGATTTTTTTGTGGTGCACTTGAGTGTGGTGCACCATCAGTTGAATTATAAAAATTTTCAGGCAGGTTGGAGATCAAATTGGTTCCAATTGAGGCTTGGGTACAAAGGTCAGGTGAGATCGAGTCACCCATTGGATCCTCAGATTGGGTGGCCCAATCAGCTTGGGAAGCCCTATCTGATTGGTTGAGAGATTCCCAAGCTGCTTCTGCCACAAAGGTCTCAATGTCCTCCTGGCGTTGGGAGTGTGGGATAGTGGAGGTGACCTTGGCCACCTCCTTGGTGCGGCCCTGCGGGCCTGCTTGGCCTTCTTCCACACTTGAGGGGATATTGGCTTTACTAGTAAGTAGCAGCCTTGTGCTCCCCACAGGAAGGTCTCTTTAGTATCAGCGGTTGGTTCATAGTGGGCCTCCCCGTTGTTCATGGCCACCAAGGGGTGTTCTTGGAATATGATGCCCTCCTTTGTGGGGCAAGTGTGTGCCTTATGGCCAAACGCATCACAGTGGGTGCAGATGGGGGGCGCTGTCCATGGTGACCCGGAAAGGGTGGGTGGTATACCCTTTGATATTGATGTAAGTGGAGTGTGGGATCTGGGTTAGATCCTTTTCTATCTCCTCAGTTGGGGTCAAAACTGTGATGGCTTTGCCAGTGCACTGGTGTGGCATCAGCGTAAAGCGTTGCATCTTGAGGGATTGAAATTCGCCATATATGGCGAGCCCATCTTTCAGGTGTTGTTCTAGTATGGCGCGTTTGACCGTAGTGGGCAGAAAGTCAAAGGTGAGAATAATTTGATTGTATTTTGTCCATCTGGTGCACTTAGTTTCGATTTCCTGCATCCCTTTTGGGGAGGTCAATTACAACGCGCACCACAGCAGCTTTGTCCACTGCCTCCTTACTTTCAAAACTGAGATCCAGCCAACCGCGTGACATGGAGTGGGGGGCTACATACACCACATTCAGGAAATGAATGTGTACATCCCCACAAAACTTTTCCCACAGCGCCGCTTGTTGAATACCCAGGAACACCTAAACTCCATATTCCACCAATGAAAGTGATTGAGAGTGCGGCGTATTAATGTACTGGTTGCATCACGCCTGCCAAGCTAGAATTTCTGGGGAAATGGTAACCGCCAGTTTTTTGTTTTTGTCTAAACCACCGGATTCTCTGGGGCATTTGGAAAAGTTGGAAGTCATGTGGCCACCACCTTTGCCTTTTACTTTACTTGCCCAACTGCTCCCTGACATTGGTGCAAACTAATCTCCTCGGTGAGATTATCAAACTAAAGTCAGTCTTGAATTGAATTTGTTGCAAAAGTGATTGCAATGAGAGAGAAAAATTTATAATACATTTACTAACTATTTTTTTTTGTGTAAGAGAGCAAAAATTATTAATATTCCATTTTCACAAGGTATGATGGTAAGATTGACATAATGACATTGTATTCTAAATTCACAAGTCAGTTTACAAAGTAGCTAAAGTGATTTTCTTGAGCTTATGCCTCAAAAATACAAGAAAATCTTACTCTCAAGGATAGTTTTTTGTTATGAAATATTGAAAGAACACCATATTATATAGTGCTGATAGCGGCTTGGGGTAAGAGGTTTAGTAGTCATTATCATGGGTATAATTCTGGACTACTATCAGAACAAGATCAGTATATGAAATTTAAGTTTCTTTATGATTTGCTACTTTAATTCCCATAGTTAATATTGGTTTAAATTATTCATACTTTTTAGCACTAAAAATCTCAGACTAGTTGAATAATACTCATAAAAGACAGTGATGATAATGCCTAGGCCTTTGACATTTACAAGAAATATTAATCAATATAATTACAACAATAAAGGGATGATTGTTAAAGGGTATTAAAAACACTATCAATGACGAATTTTCAGTGGTTATGAGGCAAAGAAGTTATATAGTATATCAGGTAATTTGATTGTCCATGGTCATGGTGGCGAAGTAGATGTATGTAAATTATGGAGATGAGGTCTAGCGCCACATAGGGTGATTGAGAATCTATTGTAACTATAAGATACATATGGTTGGCAATTGGTCTGATAAAAATAAAGTAAAATTTACAACAGCAACATGGTACTTAAGGCTTTTTTCAATTTAGTATAAGATCATACAGTATATTAATGGCGATATAAAGTCAAGATCTATCTAAGCCTAGCCTAATAACTAGTTCAAATTATTTGTTTATATGAGGTAAGCTGACCTGGGATGGACATTACCAAAAGAAATAAAATAAAAATAAAATGCACTTAAACGCTTTCAAGTTTTTTTACTTAAAATTATATTTATTTGAGGTATGCTGACCAGGGGATGGACAATACCAAAATCACAAAAACAAAACCAAATCAAAAAAATGAGAAAAAATTAAACTGCAAACCAGATGGGTAGCAGAAACCACTAACTCACCATGGCTGAGGGTGAGGGGGGTCAAGCAGTTTGTCCTCAGACAAATTCGCTGTGGCCACGTCATTTTGATTGAAAAAATGGACCCAATCAGAGATCCAGGGCATTGAGGCATCCACGTAGTGGGGGTGAAGGACATTGTAGTATGAGTTTTCAACCTCTTCATCAAGCTGAGCGCGGTATATTGCTTCAACAAATTCCGCGATATGAAACTCAGCCTGAATGCGGGCTTCAGTAAGTTTGCAAAATTGGTGATACTCTTGTGGTTGAATTTAGCAGATGGGTTTAAATTCTGCTAGTTTAATAACATGCATGATAACCGCTTTGGCACTGTCAAACAACTTTGAGATGTTACTGCGGGGAGATTTGGGGAAATCAGGGGGAAGTAGAGTGTGGGCAGCCCTTCATGGAGTTTAGCCACTGATTTAGCCACTGCTTTGTGTAGATTTGGGCAACGGGAGAGGCCACCACAGCTAAGGCGAGTTAGTGGCTGCTTTGGTAGGGGGCAGCATTGGGTAGCGGAGTAAAACATTTTGGAGGTGGGTTATCATCAAAATCAGGAAGGAAAAATTTGGCCTGACCATAATTGAACTGGCCGAGAGGTTGACCAGTTTATTCACTCATGATAACTTTACCTGATTCTTCAATTTCAGCCAGTAGGTCCCATGGATTTTGGTTCACAAGAATAGCGGATGAAGAATTGGGGTGGGTAAGAGTCGACTGGGCAACTTGGGATTGAATGGTGAACCAAAGCCTGACTCTGATTGGTGCGGGCAGATTTGGGTGGGTGAATGTGGGTAGTCAATTTGGTGGGGGGCAATTTTTCACTCTGGCCCATCGAATTAGAATGTTGGGTGGGAGGGGGCAGCAAAACGCCCCTTTTGGGACCCACTGAATGTGGCTCCAGACCCACATCAGAGGAAGTGGCTTGGGGGCAGGATTTTTTGGAATGGTCGAGTCCCAAACAGAGGGACAAATTTGGCAACCATTATCCACCCAAGCCCAAAAAAAGTGCTCAGGCGCTGCTGTAATATGAGCATGGGGGGAATTTGTTGGGCGATGGCAGGGTGGTGGGGGATTATGATGGCAGTGGCGCGAGGTGCAGCAAGGCGCTCTGCACCAGAAGGAACAGCGAAGACAAGGTTGGGCTGTGTCCCATAAGCCATAAGCCTTTCCGCCAACTGTTCATATAAAATTTGGGGTGGGAGGTGGGAGGGAAGATTCGCAAATGACACCATCATTGTGGTATCTGTTGGAAGGCGAGTTCCAGGTGGTAGGAATGGGGGGTTTTTGTATATTAGGGGTGGAGGCCGCTGCTGCAGCATCCTCCTCCATTTGAAAGCCAATATCAAAATAGCCCTTAAAATGGCTGAAATCAATGAAACCAGCTGGTTCAAATGCAGTGGTGGCCACTTTGATTATTGCCTTGTCAGCATATGGGAATAAATGCCTGTATTCAACATGGAGGCAAAATTCAGATGTTGGATCTAGGTAAAGCGAGAGGATGGGGGCAAGAGGGGTGGATGAGCTCCAGATGGAGCGTTAAGTCCCATGGGGGGATAAAACGGCCAGTAGAGTTTGGCAGAATGTTTAGCCCGTCCAAATTCATTTTCCTACAGGGCGGAAAATGCTGGGAGGTGGAGCACTGCTGCCCCACGCTGGAGCAGCAGGCGGTGGATATGAGGACATTAACTGGAAAATGGATGTGGGCAGACGGCGATTGTAAATTAAACTCTTGTTTATTATAAATTTGCTCAAAAGTGAGTTTGAGCAGAAAAAATGAAGCTTTTTACTTAAAATTGAAGGCAGGTTTTCAATGATAAATGTTTATTAGTTAAATTAGACCACCAGAATCTCTTAATAGACTTTGTGTCTTTAGGGAAATCTCTTGGAGGAAATAAGCTCTGCGCCAAGCAAATCTCTTCTAACCAAGAAGACAAAATCTCTAGTCAATGCTAGGCAATCCCTAGTAAAATTAGGCTTAATTCATTAAAACTTGGTATATCTTTATTTTTTAAAATTGGGGATAGTATAGCTTTGATAGAAATCTGGAATTGAGTAGGGTAGGGAAATTTCTGGAACAATGCAGCGGAGTGTGGGGGAGTCTACCAGACATGATCTTTACCAAATGATATGGAAGATTAAGTGGATCTCTGAATAGTAAGATCTTTATCAGATATTCTGCCCAATTTAGGAGGGATTCAAGATTACTTTGCTCATCTTGGAGTTCATTTGTTGCAATTTTGGTAGCTTCTGTGACAATGGAACTCTGTTGATCATTTATAAATTATCCAGCCTTCAAACTTTATCTAAACTAATGCAATTCCGTCATTCCAGACAATGCCCCCTCAAGATCTTGCCGAGGAGGGACATAACTTTAAAGAAATCTTTTGTGGGACTGATTTACAACGGATCCTGATTTGATGGAAGCAATTTTGTACTCCAGTCAATGACAATAAAATTACTCAATAAGGTCCTGACTATGGATATCAAGTTTTTGAATATGACCCCTGGGCAGTGACGGTAGAACAGGACCATACCCCCTAGATGATATTCAGGCAAAAATGGTTTTATGGTGTTGCTTTAATTCACTTCTTGCTTACTTATAGTCCCATAGACTTGGCAGCTGAGGCTTGTTATCAAAGATAAATATCTGCCAGATTTTGCATTTCTAGCTCAGCTGTTTCTAGCATAGGGGTTTCTAATGTCATGTTTACATGACCTATTTGAGGGTACCAACAGCAAGGACAAGGCTGGGCAGCAGGAGGTCCAAAGGGTCAAGCTGCAGGACCTTCCTGACCTAAAGCACACCTTGGACTAACGCTGGGTTACAGGCCAGGTATGTTCAGGTTGGTACAAGTGAAGTGCATAATGCTCATCCCCTTGTTTCAGCTCTTGTATTAAAATGGACGAGTTATCTTCTTAATGATGACATCCCAATTTGATTAACCAGTGAACGGGGGTTTCAGAACCTGATCAATTCATGAAATTACTAACTTTGGTCAGGCTCAACTATAATCAATCACTTGAGTAAGGTCGATATCAAAGTAAATTACCTGGAAGATGGGAGCGTGCACATATTGGTGCACCAAGGATTAGTACCACTTTTTCTTATTGACGAAATCCCCAAGTTGGCTTAAAAATGTTTGCTCGAGACCACCTTTCTTGTTGGTCATCTTCCCTATAATATATACCCTGTTTGTTTAAGGTTTTATTTTATGTTGACTTAGGCAAACCTGTGCACATACTTCTTCAAGGAGGTCTCACAATAAGTTAGCCAATTCATTTACATTTAAATTACCACAGAATCAGGTACACTGCTGGGCCGCCCAGGTTCCCTCCAGCCCAAGGCACCCTTGCACACTATCCTGTGTAAAAGCATGGTTAAAAACACCCCTTTGGGACACAGCCAAATATTGCTGTTGGTTCAATTACTATTAATGATTGCCATGTTAACCACCCTCTCCCTATGTCACTTAAGTTCCAACACTCTCTGCGGGGCTATCCTTCTTGTAATACTGACGACCAGCTCCCTTACATCAGGCCTGTGCACCATGCACCACCACGCAGGGAATTGTAAAGTTATAGATACTCTTCTGGCATCCAATATGGGTTGAAGAATCAGAGGTAAGCTTGGCTCTTGGATATATAGAGCTCAAAAAGTGACATCTGGATAAATTGATGTTAGCTCATGCAGTAGACCATTAGAGCTGGCGGAAATCATTTGTTTCACTGAGGTGGGTAGTATTGAGCTATCATGTGGAGGATGGCGAATAGAGTTCCATTAACTTGTTTTACTGCTCCGTTGGTAGCAGGATGATATGGGGAAGTAAAGGAAGGACAAGTGCATATCAACATTTTAATGTCAACAGTTACTTGAGATATAAAGTTGGTGTCATTATCATATAACAGTACCTTCTGGGCTACCATGGAAGGTGTTTAAGTAAAAAAGAAGCGGTCACTTTAAAAGTAGTTGAGGCAACTGAGATGGCCTCAGCCCATTTTGTGGAGTGATCAACCGTTGGTATGATATAAAGATGACTGTACATTGCCATATGCAACGGACCAACAACGTAAATACTGATGGTAGCAAATGGAAAGTAGGACCCACAACCTGTTGTTGATACGTTGGATTGGGAGGTTTTAGGCTATCACAAATAAGACAAGAATCAATGACATATTAAATAAACTCAATGATTACTTCCCAGTAACATTGCTCCCACAGCCACTGATAGGTTTCCTTATAATGCCATGTCCCATAGTTGGATGAGCCTCCAGAGCAGTTTCTTTTCTAGCTGAAAGGTGGAAATAAGACATCCATGAGCTTTCAGCCTGTTTATACAATAGGCCATTGTCAGGATTCTTACCCAAATTTAAGATTTTTGTATATCTTATGAAAAGAACAAACCCAATATGAAGATATATTAAAACTATTTTCAGGGATAAACAGTAACTAAATTTAAGGCCTTCTGATATCAGGGTTCAACCCAACTTGTGCGAATGAATATTACTTGACTGAAGCCTCCCAATATTTGGGTCAAAACCAATCTATGCAGCAGTTAATTTCCATTAACCAGACGTGACCAGAATGTCGAAGAGGCCCCGATTGGTAATAAGTATAAACTTGATTTTAAAATGCTTGGAGATTTACTGGAAAACCTCCCTGATCTTCCATATATTTATGTTTCTAAGCAAATAAATTTTACTCACCTTTATCCATTACTGATTTGGCTTATCTCTATTAGATTAGGGACAATAACAAATTTTAGGATTTAACACTCAAGGGACTTTATGCTGAGTATAAACTTTTTGTCAGAAAAATAAAAATTATAATCCAACACCCAGGACTATGGGTCTCCTGGCCTCAAAAAAGAAGACATGTGGTTTAACACCCCCTCCATCCTAACAAAATTGGTGCTCACTGCCAGGTTTATCTTGAGTTTACAAAGAAAATTATAATATAATTAACAATAACAATTTGGCTTTGGATACCTCCTCAGATCATGATGCCCGCCTGTCTCAGTGACTGGGCGATTGATATGCACATAGGAGAAATGACAGCGACCTATAGCTCCTGTTTCCACATCATTGGAGGTGACCCTCCATGCTCCTTCCACGGAGCAATTAAATTGCAACTATCAGACTTCGCTGAAGCCCTCAATTTCCTCCTTTTGGGGCCTCTGTCCCCAGAAGACAAACTAATAGAAGACGAGCTCTTGCAGTACCAACCCTATAATGAGTCTGGATGATGGTTCCTCACTTATGTAGAACAGGGTGGAGCTGGTCGTTTGTAAGCTATTTACATCAATTCGTACATCCCATCTTGTACCATCAACAAATACCCAAGTTCCATCATCAGAAACTACTCCTCCATTTACAGTTATTTAGGACAATACATTCACAACTTTTTTAGTTTTATCAATCTGACTCTCACTTTGGCAGCATAAACTGAAACGCCATATTGAAAAATTGGCAGCTTATCAACGAGATGCAAGTAGTGTTGACCCTTCTGGATGAGGGAATTATAACATTTGATTAAATGAAACTCTCTAATCATTTCAATAAATTAGATGTAATTGCTCATAATCAGGTAAGAGAACATACCCTCAAGTTACAAACCAAGGTTCTTAACTTTATGACCTCTGTGGATGAACGCCTCCATTTTCTGGAATAATTTATCTATGAAATATGCGATGCCCAGGATAATCTCCATTATTTGGGATCAAAGGAAATGCCTGAAAGCATGGAGCCCCTTGTCGCAATAGACAAGCTGGTGGACGAGGATCCCCTGGACCCCCTGGGCCACCAGGACCTCCTGGACCTAATGTTAACCCAGAAATCCCTGACAAACGCCTCAAGTCATTAATTCAGCACGTTCAAAATCATAATGACCAATTAAGATGCGTCGCCCAAGTAGTGAAAATCACTTGGGAAGGAGCGCCTCTCAGTCCTGGAATTTCCCTAAACGCTCATTATGGATTCCTGTGATACTTGGCAACTTTCCCACTGTGGTATGTAGCTTGGATCAAAGAATGCTCTTCACCAAGCACTACCAACTTGATCTTCAAGATATTCATAATAATATAAAAACAAACTTCAGCAGTTAAATCAGTTTGTTACCATAAAATTTGCTCTTTGTGCCACACATGTATGAGTAGATTTAACAATTTAAGATATTAACGACCTACAAAGTCATGTGGATTTTCTTCATCCTCACAAATATTCACAAGATATAATTTCTTCTTTAGGTTAAGGAGCTGTCATGAAAAGGGCGGAAGAAGATTAGAAAGGCCTGCTAGATGGGATATGTGAGCACTCAAAAAGCAAACCAGAATTCTAGGGGCGTTGCCGCACTTACAATGTTGTATGGAGCCGCAAATTGGGAAATGATAAATTGTTGGTGTAGGGCAATTGTATATAGCAACCACAAACCAAATGGAGACAAACCAGACACTGGAGGTCTCTCTGAAGGGGATTGTACCAGTGGGATAGTTTCTACAGGGTTACTGGTAGGTTTGTTTAATACAACTGAGGAGACAATGGGGCGTATCCTTGCTTGGAAATGGTGGATGTAAGGCCACAAGATCCCAGTTTATTATTAACTGATAGTCAAAATAAGGGGATCGAATTGCCAGAATTGTCTGTCTCGCTGAATCCAGTTGACGTAGCTGGGAATCATAGTAATAATTAAAACTGGTAAAGCCATTTGGTATAAGGATTGACAGGCCACCAGGGAAATGTTATCAGGTCTACGGCCAGAAGGGTATCAGTAAAGTAAAATTGATAGTTTTTGCGGCAGAAATTTATTGAAAGGAAAATGAAGAAAATCACCCAACAATTTTCTCAGTGCTATACAACTGATTAAATAGTGGTTAATTGATGTGGTAACAAGAAGGGATTGGGCCCCACAAGTCCAACCTAACTGACAAATTTTTCAGGGATGGGGGCAGATAATCTCAATGGGAACTGACATCAAAGGATTCAGCGGCAGGCCAAGTCACTGTCAGTTTAACCTCAAATGCCTGAACTGAGGCTTGACTGCATTTACGTCAGTTAGCGCAATGGCATCTGGCCTGAAGATCAGCAGGAATTCCCCAGGGCTATCCCACGTGGGGGCGGTTCCAATTGGTTGGAAATGGGTTCAGGATGCCCAACCCACCTGTGCCCAGTCGCTGGGCTGTTCGTTTGGCCAAGAGAGTTATGTCAGCCACAACTCCTACTTTGCCAGATAGAGATTTCAAACTACCGTCAATGGTTTCTGATGATACTATCTGTACATCATGAATTATCCCCAATGATTTTGAGAGGGGGTTAGCTTTAGGCAATTGCAATGCTAGCTGAATCAAAACTGTCAGCGATTCTGGCCAATAATTTATTCTTTGGTCAGGATAGCCACCAGTTTCAGACCAATCGACTTTGATTTGGTAATCTTGGTGCAGATTTCCTTAATCTGGTGGACAAGTTTGGCCAAGGTGAGCGTGGGTACTGGGGGAGGAATCCAAAGATGGAGAGCTGTTACCCAGTGCTTGTCTACCACGTGGGTGAGGTCACCCTGGTGACAAGGGGTACAACTGCCCTCTTCAGACCTTTTTATTTGGAAACAGGAAGATCACACAATCCACGCACAGGGGACGTTCCACTGGACTCACATTACTCTTTCCTTTTTCCAAAGGAAGGGTGCCACCGCTGGAAAACTGCATAAGGGCAACATTTTTGTGCGCTTTGGGCAATTTGATCGCTATTACAGTTGTGACCTTTTGGGGGGGCTGAGGAGCATCGGGGTGGGACTCATGGAGCGCCTTGACCAAGTCCATACTGTTAGCGCAATTGCAGGCCTTAAACAAACTGTCCTCATAGGCTGGATAACCTTTCCAGGCCACGAGGTACTGAATGGATCTTCAGGACTTATGGGATGCTAAGATATTTTCCACTTTGGCCTCCTCCGCATTCTCAATTACAATTGGCTCAGGGTCTGCGGGAACAGTCCCCTTAAATGGGGGACAACAGAAATGTGGAAGATGGGGTGCTGTTTCCAATGAGCTTGTAGTTTTAACTGGAACGCACCAATGCCCAAGCTTTCCTCCACCAAGTGGGGCTTGAACGCTTACTTGTGAACTTTTGAGAGGGTGCCTGCATTCTCAAATGGAGAATATTGATCATAACATAGGAGCCCACCGTTATTTCATGACCAGGGAGTCGCTTACAATCCACAAACCGCTTCTATTCATTGATAGCTTTAGTGAGGTGCTACTGCACTAAGGATTGAGTGGACCTAATATGTTCAGCATGTCTGCGGCAGCCTAGACCTTGGGGCACAAGCAGGGTCTGACCAAAAAAGGAGGGATTATATCCAAGCGTCGCCTCATAAGAAGAAAACCGCTGGAAGCGTGAATCCTGTTGTTGTAGGCGAATTGAGCGAGGGAAGATTATTATCCCAGTTGTCCTGTGCGGCTGCAGCATAGCAACGCAGGTACTGTTTTAAGACTTGGTTATCTCAATCAGTTTGTCCATTGACTATGGGATTATATGCCATGGAGCGACAGGGGGAATTTTTAAAACAGATAGAAGTTTACTCCAGAACTGCGCTGTTAACTGTGAGCCACGGTCACTGATGATCTCCTGCAGGAGACCAAACATTTAAAAACACATGGAACACAAAGAGATGAGCGGTTTCTTCCGATGTAATCATGGAAGCACAGGGGATAAAAAGGGAAAACTCGGTGAAACAATCAACCACCACCATCACCGCTGTGAACCTGTTAGAACTGGGGGGTCTAACAATAAAATCCATGGACACCAATATCCATGGACCCTCCGCCTGTTGCAAAGGGTGTAGGAGGCCATTTCTTCCTGAGAAATCCAACTTAGCCCGAGCACAAGTAATGCAATCGGCAATCCAGGCTGAAACTCCTTAGTTAATCCCGCCCAATTGTAAGTCCTCATGATCAAATAGATGCATTTCTTATTGGCCTTATGGCCAATTGTGGGAGATTTCTGATACTTACAAAATACTTTGGCTCTGAAGAGAGGAGGAACCCAAATTTCTGACCTACAATAAATGAGGCCCTCCACCAAGGAATACAGAAGGTGTTTTTGATTTTGGAGAGACAATTGCTCAAATAACTCCACTCTTTTGGGGCAGGTCATTTAGGCTGCTAAGACCTGTAAAACTAGAGGGCGTCATGAGTAAGTGTGACTGAAGAAACAATGGGGGAGGACAATTGATAAGATTTGAGTGGCAGGGATCTTTAAAACGTGGTCCACTTCATCTGAGTCTGAGGAACAGTGGGCTGGGTTGAGGCTAAGAAAAGTTGGAAGTATGTTAAGCGCGCCTTTTACAAACTTTGTATTTGATATTGAAACTGCACAAGTCCCAATAGCTGAGAGCTTGCCAATGCGCCAATTTCTGGGGTTTGTGGAAGTACAAAAGAGCTTGGTGATCCATATGCACAGTTAACTCATGCTGAGCACCCTGTAACAGGTACTTCAATTGAGTCAACGCCCATGCTACGGCTGCCAACTCCTTATTTTAGATGACCCAGGATTGCTTTATAGTGGAAAACCTTCAGGAAAAGTAGGCGACAATATGTTCCAAGCCATCGTGCTCCTGGAGGAGAACCGCCCCCACTGCCACTAATAAGGCATCGCACACAATGATATACAGCTTGGCATGATTTGTGTGTTTCAAGATGGGTGGAGATAACACCTCTTTGATTTACTCAAATGCCTGCTGGCACTCAGGTGTCCAACAAAAAGGCACATTCTTGCCTGTGAGGGGGTGGAGCAGGCAGCTTACTGGGAAAGGTCTGGGGAAAATTTCTTTAGGAAAATAATGGTGCCCAAGAAACTCCATAATTGTATCTGGGTTGTCAGAGTTGTCCATTCATGGATAGCATCCAACTTATTAGGAGAAATCGCGTAGCCATCCTTAAGGACTAGGTTACCAAGAAAGGTAACTTCTTCCTTATAGAACTCACATTTAGAAGGCTTGATGGACAATTCCCGCCTTGTGCAAAGCAGCCACGACCACTTCCAAGTTTTTAGCATGTTGTTCAGGAGTTGGGGAGTGAACCAAGATGTCGTCAATATATGTGACCATGAAAGTGAACTGGAGATCGCCAAGTACAATGTCAATCATTCGTTGAAACGTTTTGGGAGCATTCTTAAACCCAAAGGGCATCACGTGGAATTGAAAAATGCCTTGCTTTGTTCATATCGCAGTTAGCCATTCTTGCATTTCCATCACCGAAATCTGGTTGAAGGCATTGACAACTCTAGCTTAGAAAACACATAAGATTTAGCGAATGCTTGACTGATAGTCTGCTCCAGGGGCAGAGGGTAGGGATCGCGAACTGTAACTTTGTCAAGTGTCCATAATCCATGCAAGTATGGAGGGAACCATAGGCTTATTTGGAGAAGACGATGGGAGACACAACTGAAGATGTCTTTTTAAACAACCACCTTTTTAAGCATATTGTCTAACTAAGTGTTAAGTGCAACCTCCTCCTCAGCTGTGTGTGGATACAATGGGCAGTTGATATTCACCAACTGAACCATCGTCCTAAATACCAGGTCAAATGCAGTGAGAGGGGGCAAATGAGCTTTCTTTTCAGAATTGAAGATACTTCAATATTGCATTAATCCTTTGGTAAAATTGGATGGAAGGCCCACAGGGGAAATGAGGGAAGTAAAAGAGCTGCAGCCTTGAGTTTTCTTAAGGGAGTTGACTAAAGGAAATTCACCATTCAATTGATCACTAACGAATGATAACATGTTTTGCTCCAGGTGGATTTTAACATGTTGTTGGTGCCACCATTACTCCCAAGATTACCGGGAACACTAAGTTGGTATTGCAGAAATCCGATTGCAAAAGTTAAACTGATGTACCAAGAAAGGTACTGGCTGATGGACTATATTTGATGTCTGGGAGGCTGAGGAAGCAACCATCATCAAAGGACCTATGTCCATGTCCCGCTCTATTTGTTGGGCTAACTCGACACTATAAAATTACCCATGGCTCCAGTATCACCCAAAGCCTCAAAGGAGATGTGGTGAGATCTGATACTAATCTTCATAAGTAATAAGAAATAAGTGAAGTTTTGTTTATTGGTAGATTTGGTTGTTTATGTTGCAACTGAAGAAATGGCAGGCAAGTCAGGGGGAAGGTTGGGGGCCTTTTCTGGAGTAAAGTTGGGAAGAACAAGGGCTTGGGAACCGGCTTCCTCCATCTGGGCTTTTATTGATTCATTAATAGGTGAACCAGGATAACCCAACTCTGATGCAGGGGTAGTGATGGGCTCTGAGGCTGGGTCTAATACTGGTTCAATGGTAAAAACTGCATCCGTGTCATTGTTGGGCAGTCCTATCATAAATTTTCCCTTGATATCAGGAAGTATGGTGAGGGGAGGTATTAATAGTGGTCGCAGCATTACATATTTGATCCACCATTCCTTTATAGGTGGACCAAACCTTGTTGTGCAGAAACTAAATCAACCTTGATCTAAAGATTGCCTGAAGCATATCATTAGAGAGATCCAGTGCAGGAGCCTGTTCGTGGAAGGTAGAGATCAAAGAAGCCAAGATGGGGGCTTTGGCCATAGTAAAAATAATTGGAATAAAAGGTCCAAGTGCGACACAGGGGGTTTTAAAGCAGCTGATATGATGGCAAACAACAAGGTGGGGTCCCCCGCTTGTGAAGAAGAACGCAGAAGTCCTCATACCCACCAATGGACATCCCCTTATACTACATCCAACAAACCGACCCCTTGTTGGGCATGGGATAACACTAAGGCATTGTTAAGTGCAATCGCAGAATGCATTTGCACCTCAACAAGGGCGTCAAGAGCCTAGTTCAAAATATTTCAAGAAGGAACACATGAATTCTCTTCTTAAATATTAGGTGGGGAGAGGTAATAATCCACGAGGCTCTGCCAGCCTGGAGAAGTTTCCCTAAGGTATATCAGATACTACTTGTAAAATCAGCAAGTGACCAAACAAACAACAAAAAGCAGACCACTGAATGCACATTCATTTGGTAAAGAGTAACCACTGCGGCGCTCACCTCAAAGAGAAGGGCGGAAATGGCAGGAAACAATGGTTGGTTGATTATGCCATGAAAACGGCAGAAGAAGTTTAGACCAGCCTTCCAGTCATAATGCGTGAGCACCCAAAAAGCAAGCCTGAATTCCAGGGGCATTGCCGCATGCACAACGTTGTATGGAGCTGCGAATTGGGAAATGACAAATCATTGGTGTAGGGTAATTGTGGCTAGCAACCCGAAAATGAACCAAAGGGAGACAAACCCAGACACTGGGGCACTCGCTTCAGGGGATTGTACCACTGGGATAGTTTCTACAGGGTTACTAATAGGTTTGTTTAATACAACTGAAGAGACAAGGGAGCGGATTCTTGCTTGGAAATGGTGGATGTAAGGCCACAAGATCCCAGTGTATTGCTGCCAGAAGTTCGTGATAATGGAGTTGTAGAGCCAGAATTTTCTGGCTCGCTGAATCCAGTCTACAATGGTGGGAGTCATAGTAATGAATAAAACTGGTAAAGCTCATCCAGTATAGGGACCAACAGGCCACCAGGGAAATGCCATCAGGACTATGGCCAGTAGGATATCAATAAAGTAAAAATTGATAGTTTTTGCAGCTTAAATTTATTAAATGGAAAAGAAGAAAATTGACCAACAATTATCTTAGTGCAATGCAACTAATCAAATAGTAGTTGATTGATGTGGGAACAAGAATGGATTGGGTCTCTCAAGTTTGACCTAACTGGTGATTTTTCCAGGGAGGGGGGCAGATAATCTCAATGGGAACTGACATCAAAGGATTCAGAGGCAGGCCAAGTCACTGTCAGTTTGACCTCAAATGCCTGAACCGAGGCTTGACTGAATTTCTTTCAGTTAGCGCAATGGCGTCTGGCCTAAAGAGCAACAGGAATTCCCCAGGGCTATCCCACATAGGGCGGTCCCAATTGGTTGGAATAAGGGTTTGGGATGCCTAACCCGCGCATTTCCAGTCACTTGGCCGTTTGTTTGGTCAATAGAGATACATCAGCTGCAACTCCCAATTTGCCAGATAGAGGTTTCAAACTGACGTCAAAGATTTCTGATGATACTAACTATACGTCAGGGATGATCCCTGAAAATTTTGAGAGGGGATTTAGCTTTGGCAATCGCACTGCTGGCTGAATTAAAACCGTTGGTGTTTCCAGCTGATAATTTGATCTTTGTCCCTTTTTGACTATTTGAGTTCTAATTGTCATGATTGATTGCTATTGGTTTTAGACCAATTGACTTCGATCTGGTGATCTCAGCGCAGATCTCTTTATCTGGAAGACAAATTTGGCTGAGGTGAACATGGGTACTAGGGGAGGAATCTAAAGAGGGAGAGCTGTTACCCACTGCTCATCTACCATGTGGGCGAGGTCACCCTGGGTGATGAGGGGTACAACCTCCCTTTTCAGACCCTTTTTATTTTGAAACAGGAAGATCGCCTGATCCATGCACAGGGGACGTTCCCCTGGACTTACAGGAGCCCCCCAGTGTCAGTTCATGTTGTTTGGCCTCCAACCCCCCAAGTGGCATGTTTAAACCCTCATTCAAAGAAAAGTACTTATAAGGAGAAGGAAGCATCTTTACTATCCTGTATGTTTATGAAATTTTATGAAAGAAGCAACCAACAACAAATGGCTCAAACACCTGACAATCTGTCTTAGTTGCGTGGCACAAGACATTATGATCCCTCATCTAATGCATTGCCATACTTAAAATGAAGCCAAGACTGCCTTGCTTCAGAAATTTGGGAGCGACCTAAAATTTATCCAACCAAAAACAAACTTTTTATGGGAATAAGCCTTAATTGGGAAGAGACATTCAATGAGTTCGCCCATAAATTTTAACTTGAGGCTCAAACGTAGGTTGCAGGTAATCATCTTATATTAGACGATGCTATCACCACCTTATTTTTGGCCTTTAAAATAAGCCTAATAGGGCCGATTTGTCCCTCCAAGGGACTTATTATTACACTTAGCATGAGTCCATCCAACCCTCCCCTACCCACTTGCCCTACACTGATCCAATATTCACTTTTGCCTCTGATTTGAATATGGGCATCTCTTCCCATATGCTGACAAAGAAATAATTGAGCTGGCAACATCCACGTTTTCACCAGCGGGATTTATTGACTTATGCCCCTATAAGGGCTATTTTGATATTGGTTTTCCCACTGAAGAGGACGCAGCTGCTGCAGCAACTACGCCCTTAATAAATAAAAACACACGATAACCACAACATGTACATGCCTCCCCAGTGACACCACAATGGTGGTGACCTTTGAAAACCTTCCTTCGCACCTTCCACCTTAAACACTCTATGAAGTATTGATGATGGGGCTGTTCAAATATGGTACAAACCCCATCCTCCACTTCCTAGTCCCAAGCGGAGCTGAGCGGTTAGCGGCACCATGGGCAATGACCACCATTACCCCCACCAGCCAACCATATCCCAGAACATCCCACCACGTGCCCATATCCCATCTGCACAAGATCACTTCTTTTGGGCTCATATTGACAATAGACGCACTGTTTTCCCCCTCTGCCATGAGTTGAATCATTCCAAAAAAATTGTAGCTACAATTCAAAACAAGCGGAATCCATCAAGCCCACACATGAGGCCACACAAACAGCGTTTGAGTGGGGATTTTGGCTGCCCCCATCCCCTCCAGCTGAACGCTCAAAAATCAGCAAAACCTTTGAAACCAAAGCCCAAGCCAGCTTAATTTTCTCACAATGTACTCAATCAGGAGCAGGTTTGGACCCAAATTCAATCCAACCAATTTCACGCCCCAAAACTTACCCAACCAAAACCACGTTCCTCCAAATCAATCATTCTTAACAAAAATCCCTGGGACTTATTGTATGATTAACTGAATCTGGGGAAATTGTCCCACCTCCCAAATTTCCAATTTTTTGGAACCATATCTACCTTCAGATTTCAATGCCCCATTCCCACCCAAGAAATATGTCCCCAAACCCACCGCTACCCCATTCTTTAGTGACCATCAACTTGCTGAGGCTGCAGTGGCCTCTCCTGATAGCTGCCAGCTCCACGAAGCCATGGAACTCTCTGTCACTGAATTTAATGAAGGGCTACATTTAACCAATTACTGCCAATTTCCCTGAGGTTGCAAAATTGGAAATTGAACGATTAACGGAAACTGCTACCTCTGCTATCAAGCAAGTTGATGCACTGGTAGAATTTAACCACCACCACACATATCACCTGAGCCAATATCACTTAATTTTCCCAGCTTCCTGATGCACGCATACAAGCTGAACACCATGTTGCCAAATTCCTGGTGGCTGTGCTCCAGGCCCAGCTTGTTGACAAACAGATTAACCCTTTCAATTTTTCCTCAACCCACATCCTGCGGATGCCCCAACTTCTTTGCTCTCAGATTTAATCCGCCTCTTCATTAATGAAGATGAAATTTGATAATCTGCCTGATCCCCCTTCCCCACCCCCACCCCCTCCATCATGGTGCAATAAGCGGTTCACAACTGCTACACCTGGTAGGTTAATTTTCTTTATGTTTTAGTCTCACCACTCATTTAGGGCGTTTGGTTTGTGTTTTTCAGTTGGTATTTTTTGTATCAGTAATGTCCGTCCCCTGGTCGGCTTACCTCAAATAATATATATATAAATAAGCCTAATAATTACTTTATATTAAAGCGGTTAAGTCTAAATTGACATCTCTCCTCCAAATCAAAGAAGCCACCTTGGAGAATCCTGCTGAAATATTTAAACCCACTTGGCCACCCCATTTTAATAATAATTCCCCACAGCCCAAAGTGTTAGCTGTCACACCCCCCAATTTGCCTAAACCTGAATTATTCTGCACTTATTGTAAGATAATCAACCACATTGTAAACTTTTGTCACAAAAATTTAAAGTAATACGTCTAAAAGGTCAGTCATTATATGGCAGGAGGCTCTCTATGCTGATGACAATCCAGTGCCCCAAAATCTTTCTTCTAGCTCTAGTTCTATGCCTAGCACCTCATGATGTTTTTGTTAGCTGCGCCCACAGAAATCCGCGTACCTCTTTCTACCCAAGGATATAAAGATCTCCAGCGTTATTATATTTATATGGGAAAAACACCCATACAAGTTTTTGCGGTCAACTTCTCTATGGAAAGCCAATTGTAGCTGATAAAACCTTCATACACATTTAAAATACCCAAGTTTGAATGAAGCAAAATCCTCCGCTTGCTTTGCTACAATTGTCTAACAAAAGTTTACTATCTATTACTTCCCAGTTTGGCTCTTCAATTTTCTAGTAGAGGTAGTTGTTCAAAAGGTTAAGTACTGGCTATAGTCATACCAGTTCACCACTTAATGTTATACCATCATGACTTATCCAGAAAATAAAAAATGGCTCCAGGTTTGATTCACAAAGATGAATATGTGAGGGTGGGTAATCAGTCAACTAAGGCAATTGTAGCATATTCTGCCTTACTTCTCCAATTCAGAAAACTATTAATTACTTCCCCCGCTATTGCATAAGAAAAAGATAATTTTGGGCTGCTTATTAAGTCCAATTGATGTGGAAGTTCAACTGCATTATCAACCATAAAGAAAAATACTTTTTGCTATTAGGGTATTATATACTGTTAATATTCAAACTCCTGGTCAAAAGTTTAGGAACCCAAAAATCAAACATGCCTCCTCAAATATCCTTCCTTTACTTTTTAAGTCAAATATTAAGTTCTAGGAGAAAAAACTACTTTACCCCCTGAGGTTGTGGACGCAGAATCTAGGATACCTCTAACTGACCCATCCTTTTAAGATACTTTCTGGCTCACAAATTTTTATGGATATGGGGATAAAGAATCACATCCCTCCTAATCAAAGGTTTGGAGCTATAGGACACCTGAACCCTTCTATCAAGGAAGCGTTGACTTGCCCTAGGATTTTGGATCCTGCTTACAGGATATCTATCTCTATCTTAATAGGGAATCTAACGAATAAAACCCTCCAAGTCCCTCACCAAGCCTCTATTACTTATTTAAAATTATATCCCATTAAAATTATTGCCAATGTGAGTTGTTCCTGCTCCTTACAAGATATAGGGCTTGATCCCCTACCCACAATAGCTCTTGTCAAAAAGTAAAATTGAATACAATCTTACCCCTATTGAACGCCGGAATGTTGAAGACCTCCTTGAGGAGTATTACAATATTTTTTCCTTGGTACCAGGTGACTATAAAAGAAATGTTGGGATTAATTCACCAAATTGAGACTGAGGCTCACCCTCCATTTAAATCCCGAGCTTACAGAAAATCTAAAGTCAAAGAAGCTCAAGTGTTCCTAGAGCTACAGCATCTATTAGAAGCAGGATACTTGTGTCTTATAAATTCCTGAGGGCTTCCCCGCTTTATTAATTTGGAAGAAGGATGGTGGCCACCGTTTTGCCATAAATTATCACTGAATAAACTTTATTACATGAAAAGATAGATATCTCTTGCCACATATAGATAATTCCTTACGCGGATGTTAGACTCCATTATTTTTTGGCTATGGATCTCGCCTGTGGGTACTGGCAGATCATTTATCTCCTGATGACTGTAAAAAATGCGCTCTCATTTCAAGAAAAGTGTTATTTGAGCCCACTCAAATGCCTCAGGGTATATGTTACCCCCTGCCACCTTCCAACGATCCATGGATGAACCTTTATTTAGTTTATAACGCTCTTGTGTGCTAATTAATATCAACAATATTACCATTTTCAAGATCTTTTACCAAACATATGGCTCATCTAAGGCAAGTCTTCCATCAGTTTGTGGCAAGCAAAATTATAAACTAAAGCCACCAAAATGCTCCTTTTTTCTGAGAAAAATGTATTCTTTGGGTCATAAGGTAGGTAAAGTTAGAATATCCTGATGGATAACAAGGTCATGGACAGTTATAAGAATTCCCCTTAAATCCCTACATGATGTACAGGTCTTTTTAGGGATAGTGGGATATTATAACCAGTTTATTATACAATCTACCAATACCTTTAAGCATCAAGTATAGTTATTAAAGACTGGCATTCCCTTCCAATGGAAAGAAGAGCAAAAGCAGGCCTTTAGTATATTATGTGCAGCTTTCTCCCACTCTCCAGTACTCATAGTTCCTAATTTTGACAAACCCAACTTACTTTTTATTAAAGCTAGAGATATAGCTATAGGAGCTATGCTATCTCAGCACAAAGAAAACTTAGTGGATAATCCCATTGCCAATATAGCAAAACCCTAACCAGAGCTGAATGAAACTATAGCGTTATGCAACACAAATTTTTGGCAGTGCTACTGGCTACTGAGCATTTCTAACCTTATTTATACAGGAATCATTTTATCATAATTACTAACTATGATTCCTTGTGATGGCTACAACAAATGAAGGATCCTGACGGGAGGTTAAACTGATAGGCGTTAAAGCTTCAAACTATGATTTTTTTATCATACATTAATCAGGGCCCATACACCAAAATCTAGATTGCCTATCCAGGCTCCCCATATTAACTTTAAATGACCATGAGGAAGATCGACTCTACAATCTCTTAACTCAACCACATTTATGGAAAAATGAATCCCC
This sequence comes from Massospora cicadina, assembly GCA_022478985.1. Lineage (NCBI taxonomy): Eukaryota > Fungi > Entomophthoromycota > Entomophthoromycetes > Entomophthorales > Entomophthoraceae > Massospora > Massospora cicadina. The sequence continues at coordinate 35,517 of JAKSZP010014991.1, read as the reverse complement.
AACTCTTCAAAAATAATTAGCAAAAAGATCAGCGAATTTCCAAATTAGAAATGACGACCTGTACAAACTCTTATATCAAAAGGGTTGCCCTAAATATGACCTTTACTCAAACTGACATCATATTTAAGGGACAACTGCATGTCAGCCATGGGGAATTTGGAAAGCTCACCAGTGGCTCAAAATCAATGTTATTGGGAAGGGATACTTGTCTTGATCCAAGAGGTATTAGAGTCCTGCCTGGTATTTAAAAGTCAAGCTGGACCTAAACTCTAACCTTATCATCCAGTGGTTTAACCCTGTGAACCCTTCTATAATATTATTATTGATATTGTGAGACCCCTTCCTCGGATCCTCTAATGATAATTGGTTCCTTCTTCTAGCCGTTGATCATTCAACTTAGTGGATTGAATCTGTATCTTTACCCTTTGCTTCATCAAAAGCTACCGCCACGTTCCTATATAATTGGATAATCACCCAGCATGGGTGCCCTAACATAATTCTCTCCGTTAATGGTTGAAGATTTTGATCTTTGCTGGTGAATGATTAAGCCAAACTAATTGGATCCACTCAGGTATTTTCCATTCTTTACCATCCTACAACCAATATAATGGTGGAGCGTTTACTTAGTACTCTAACTTCAACCCTCCCAAAATTTGCCATGGCCAACCCTCTTCATTGGCCCCAATATTTTCTAGTATAACTCTGGCCTATAGAATAACTATTATTAAATTACTAAAATGTCTCCCTTCCAAGTGTTGTATGGAAGAAATCCTAAGCTGCCCTCTGAAGTCAGGCAAGTTAGATCAAGCTTCCCCAAAGCCCTCAAAGTTACTACATGAAATATCACCAATGAGAGTATATAACTTCAGTCTTTGGCTTCCAAGAACTTTTATGCTATCACTACTCGAGAAACTAATCAAAATAACAATAAGCAAGATCCTCTGCACACCTTTACAACTGGGAATCTAGTCCTTTTCTACCATCATCAGCCGGGTGGTCACAATAAAAAATTAGAAACCAACTGATTGGGGCCTTACAAAGTTATTTATAAACAAGGCAATGAACACTTAATTGTGAATGTAGCTCAAGGAACAGTGATAAATTACGTTTACAGTCAATTTCTTTGGCTGTTTTTCCCCTTGCTCCAAGATCTCAAGAGCGGTGTTGTAGGGATTACCACCAAAATTGAAAATTCATGATTATAATGAAGGGAATTGAACCCAATAAAAATTTAGTTAAAACTTTTGTTGGGGATATTCCACGACTAACTTTGAGACCTTCTGATTTTGGGGTTTATCCTGAATTTTGCAAAAAAATATTACTCGATCAAAGCCTCATGATATTGGAATTCAAACTTAATCTATGCGGTAATTAAATTCTTCTTGAAAGACATGACCAGAATGCCGCAGAATCCTCAATTGGTATTGATCTTAGATCTTGGCTTAAAATGCTTGGATATTTGCAGAGAAAAATCCCTGATCTCCCTTATAATCATGTTTCTAAGAAAATAGACCTTTACTCTTTTTTGCCATTACTTATTTGGATTACTTCTGTTATTTAAGGACGAAAAAACACTTTAGGACTTAAGCTCAAAGTGCTTTACCCTGAGTGAAGACTTTTAAGTCAAGAAAAGTAAAACGTATAATCCAATACTCTGAACTTCGGTTCTCCTGGCCTTAAAAATTGAGGACATGTGGTTTAACACCACCTTCCTCCCAACAGCCATCTTCGTTATGAGTCACTTGGTCATCTTTTTTTTGTTGTTGGACAGCAGGGGCCTCTTGGATCCATTCCTCAAGTTTCCCATTAGTTCACAAATTTGATCCTCCTTGGATGCATAGAGAGTCAATACAGGTAGTCGTGACAATCCATTGGCCTTTTAATGTATCATTTTTGTGCTATAAATAATGAAAAAGTCATAATGTCGGATTTTGAGTGCCCAGCGGGCCAGCCTTCCATCCTAATCCCTCATCAGTTGTAGCCACCATAGTGAGTCATGATCTGTAAATACTGTAAAATAATTCCCAAACAGGAAATGATGAAAATGCATTAATAGCAAGCAAGACAGCTAGGCATTCATTCTTGGTAATGCTATAATTCCTCTACCCATGTTAAGGTTTTACTGAAATAAATATAGGATGGTCAACTTGGTTTGCATAAATTTGTGCCAGGATGGCCTCAACATCCAAATCACCAGAATTAGTAAAAAAGATAAACTACTTATAAAATTCAAGATGTACTAATACAGGAGAAATCTTGAGAGCCTTCCATAGGACGTCAAAAGCTTTTTGTGCTGTTTCCTATTAGAATGGGACCTTCTTATGCAGCAGATACGTTAGCTGTGTGGTAAGCTCAGCAAAGAGGGGGTAAAATTTGTTGATAATAGCCGACCATCTTGAGGAAACCTAAATATTGCATAAGCTGGATGGTTAGATCACCTTCTCAATTGTACCAATTTTCTGGTAATGGCGAGATCCTTTACTGGGTAACTTTATGCCCAAGGAATTCCATGTCAGTTTGAAAAATATGGCATTTGACTGGTTTTAACTTCAGTAAAACAGAGAAGAAACGTTCAAACACTTCCTTCAAGTGAGTGAGGTGTTGTTCAAAGGTGTGAGAAAACATAGTTACATTATTGAGGTAATTTAAACACATGGCATCTTCAAGTCCTTTAATAGGCCATCCATCACACTTTGGAAAGTGACCAGGGCGTTGCAAAGTCCTTGGGGCATTATAATAGGTTTGAATAACCCCTCACTTGCTATAATGGCACATTGCTCCCAAACTCTGGTGCAAGCTCAATATTTCAGTAGCACTTGTAAGATCCATTACAAACAAGAATTTGTAATCAGCTAAGTGTCATATGAAAGCATCAATTTGAAGTAGCGGATAAGTTTCCTATCAATAAGGGCATTCAATCGGCCATAATCCATTACTAACTGAAGTCCCCTATCCTTCTTCTGTATAAGCAACAAAAGCAAAGTCTGTGGACTTTAAGAGGGTTTGAGTAATCTGGCGTCCAGGTGTTGCTTTAGCTCCTTTGTCACATGGTTTCTTCAACCTTAGATTTCTAGTAGGGTCAAGCATGTATTGGAGGAGAGTTGCCCATTAGCAATTTATGATGTAAACCTTTCATCATACCAAAGTCATCTGAACCTTTAAAGAATATGTCAGCGTACCCTTTGATCAAAGAATCCGCTTGCTGCTGTTGCTCAGAGGTGAGGATGTCACCTAACTTTAATTTAACATGGGCAATAGTTGTGTCCTTGTTATCCCTTAGATTATGTAGAATTCCACACTTGCAAATAGATTCAACTTGATCAGTAGTTAGAGTCCAAACCTATGCGACAAGTTAGTTTTTTTGTGCATAGTTCAATCAGTGAGATTGGCCATCAAAATGGTTATGGGCCCATGATAGGCAGAATCCAGCACCCCAGGTCAGATAAGAGGCTCACTAATGGCTGGATTGGGGTCTCTGTGAATTTCTAGCAAGTGGTCCGGTGGAATAGTATGTATCCCTGTGTCCACCAGCAGCTGAGAATCTACGTGTATAACTACTCAGATGTTGGAGTATACAACCATCTTTTCTTAAGCCTCAGAGCTGGAAGGAGGCAGTTTGGTTTTTGGACTAACTACTCAGTACTCAAACCATTTGGAAAGTTCAAATTTCCAATAAACAAATCCTAGAATTCCCTCTTTCTTTATCTTTGGGGGCGTCTTTGACAACTAGGGGAATGCAATATCCTAGGATAGAAAAATAAAAGTACTTAAGAATATTTTTATGTCAAACCAATAGGAAATTGGGTGTAAATGAGGAGGACATAACCATCATTCTCTAGCACAACCGCCAGGGTTGACACAACTAGAAATCCCAACCAAAGTGGCAGGGAAGAGTAAGACCCAGAGTTGGTTCTGATGAGGCCTTTTAGTCCCATAATCCAAGATGAAGTTTTGATTCAGCATGCCCTTTATCCATCTTACCAATTGAGAAGAAATGGCGTTAACTGGTGATCCAGTATCATTCATGGCCATAATTTTCACTTTATGGTCGACTACCTCAACACAGGTAACCTCCATGCTGAAATGGGGAGGGAGTATATGGAACCTATCAGAAGTGGTTGGGAAAGAGTAGAGTAATAGGAATTTATATCTTTATCTAAAATTAATGAGTCCAGGACGTCCCCTTCACTAGGTGTGGATGAGATGTGACATTCGGAGTTTGGAGCAAGGTAGACGTGGGATAAGGTGCAAAGTCATCAGCAGAGGTTGCCTCACGCCCTAATCTGGCTCTGCTTTTCCCGCCTCATCAGCCTTTTTCTTCCAACAGGAATCCTCCTGATGCCAAAGAACCCACAATAAAAGCAAAGGTCGCGTCAAGGTTTAGTTATTTATTTTTTACTGCCTAAATGTGAAGCTGGCTCCCCTTGTTAGGTGTTTGATTCACCTCCGGCTCAGGCAACTCCATGATAGATTCCTTAATATCAGAATTGATTAATCACCTTTTTTGCATTCTGGAATTGTAGTACGAGAATTGTACTGTGTTGAAACGTGGAGAGGATGGTGGCGTTAACATCGTCCAAGTTAACTTGATTTCAGGATGCAAGGGCCTGAACTTCATGACCAAACCACACAGCAAACTTGATATTTGTTTTTCCACGTTTAGGTAAATCTGCATGAATGTCTGTTTACAATTATACAGGGTTAATGATTACAAATTCTCTGGTCAGGGCGACTTTTACCTCCTCCCAAGTAGCACACTGTTTGAAGCCTGGCATCATAATTTCTTGAGCCTTATTATCAAGACAATTTTATATGTGCTGGCACCATCAGCGATCTATAGCAGATTCAATTGTATTTTATTAAAAATAAAGATAAGAATTGATAAGCTTGGTCTCAGGAACTTATTTCTTCTTAAAGGTGGGTTTAAAATATCAAAAAGGGTCATAGAGAGCATGGATATCTGGTATAGGAGTCAAGTAGGACTCAGTTGCCCCAGTAATTCATAGATCAGTTTGTGGGATAGCTGATTAACTTGTGTACTAAATCATCCCTAGCATCCTGGAGGGTGGTGTTGCAAATGTTAATATGATTGAGTGAGGCTTTAGTACTAAAGAGTCAGCAGAGATCTTCAAACTAGATGTACTGGTTTGCCATTTTGATGACAGGGAGATGCATTTGTTATACAGTGAAATCAGGATTAGATCCTCGCTAAGAGAATCTCCTTCACTTTTCATCCTGGCTCTGCAAGCCACATTTAGCAATTGGTGTTCGCGGGCTCTAGTTTGAGCTTTGTGGTTTTCACCAAAAGATGGTCTACTATTCAATTTTATATTCTCTTCCATCTTGGTAGTGCTATGGTTGCTTGCCTTGCTCATGTGAAGGTAAGAATTCATGGGAAAGCCTAAGAAAGGACCTGGCAGGGAGCACTAGTATCGAGTTTTTATACTTAAATTTATAGGCTTTTTCTTTCAAAGGCTACACAATTATTAGTCATATTAGCACCAGCTGATTTTTTAGTAAACTTCATGTCTCTAGGGAAATCTATTAGTGTAATTGAGATCCACGCCAAGGACAAATATCTGCTATTCAAGCAGGTAAATTCTCTAGTCAATGCTAGGCAATCTCTAGTAGAATTAAATAAAGTTAAATACTACAAAAAGATTATATCTTTATTGCTTAAAACTTGGGGATTTTTATAAAATTAATAGAAATCCAGAATTTGAGTAGGGTATGACATTTTCTGGAATGATGCAGCAGAATGTGGGGGATTCTTCCAGACATGATCTTTTCTGATCAATGTGGCACATTCAGAGGATCTCTGAATGGCAAAATTTTGTATCAGATACTACAATGGATTCAGGGGGGATTTGATATTTTAGTTGCTCATTTTGGAGTTCTTTATTTGTTGTGATTTTGGTAGCTTCCACGGCAACAGAACTCCATTGATCAGGTTGAAAATTATCTAGCATTCAAAAATCAACTAAAATAGCATGAATCCAATCATTCCTGACAAACTCTTAAATGAGCAAAACGGTACCAAACCCAAAAAACTATAACCAGTCAGACTGGCAACAGCAAACTGCTGCAATCATGGTGGAGGTGGGGATTTGGGGGCGCTTCTGTGGCTATATTTCATGAAGTAAGGTGAAAGCTAAGGGGAAAGCAATGGTGTGGAAGCATAAGAAGTATGGGTTTAAATATCACCCAATGGAGATTCAGGAAATAGAAGTCGCACCACAATAAAAGTCTAATAATTTTTGCAAGACTGTTCTCAGCTTAGATATGGTATCAGAGAGCTTGACAAAGTGGCAATATCCATATAGATGAATTTAGCTTTAGGCATACTGGAAACCAACAAAACATCTCAGATTGAATTGTGGGATTTTTATGTGAAGTTTGAGGAGGTCACGTTTACCTGCAGGGATAAGGGTTGCTGGGATTTTAATAGCCAGGCCCTCTGCAAGCATTACAACAGATTTTAGCTGCAGCTTTGCAGAAAGGACAAAAATTAGTCAAGGCAGCCACTTCAACAGCAAGCTGATGATTGGACTGGAACGGTGCAGCATTTAATTTTTAGAGCATAAAAAATTGAAGGAGAAATGAGCGTCAAAATCATCAGTTAAAACCATTTGAAGTGAAGGTTAGATGGCTCAATGGATTCCCCAATGCAGAAGCTTAGCTAATAAGGACAAGGGATCCTGGTTATAGAGGATTGGGACATTGGCATAAGTGCGAGGTTGGACTATTTAAGATATCAATTAGGTAAATAATAACTTAAAATGTGGTTGGTCTGACCAAATCTAAACATTATCTCCCAATAACCAAATAAGAGAAAAACATTTATGGGGGTTAATAGAGGTCTAAGGAGTAGTGGTTAGTAAGCTGGGGTACTGCATGGTATCCTTTCAGTAATTTGCATGAACCTGATTGATGAGGAAATTCTATGTGAAATCTTTCATAGTGTAAGCGCCATTAGCAATTTCTTTTTGATCAAAAAAGTAATTTATATATGTGTTCCAGTTTGATAGTCTGTCTAAATCCAAGATTATCATAATATATAGAACCAATTATACAAAGCAGAGTTTGGTAAGATATCAGCCCTAATTATCATATTGCATGTCTTAATCTTATGAGTCAGGGTAATAGTATAAGATTACACTGTATCTGTATTAAGTTCCACTAGAAATCCTCTTACTTAGTTGGACTCATATTCTCTTCATGGCCATATGAGTATAGAATAAGTGGTAGTGCAGGATGCTACACAAAGTACCTGGAATGACAATCACCCTGTCATCGAGTTAAAGGTGATATTGTAAGTGAAAAGGCGGAGGGCAAGAAAAGATTCCAACTGGCTTGTTAGCCCACATTTATCTTTTGCAATAAACCAATGAAAGTCCATCTATTGCTACACCGTGTCATTGATCTCAAGGTGATAGGGCTTATAAAGTACTTAAATGTACCCATCATTTAAGTTTGAGTTTTACATGGTATGTATAGTTAGTCCAATATCCATTAGTATAGACTGTAGGCATCCATGCCAAGCTTTAGTATTTTATAAAAGAAATTGTATATAGTCATAATGCCTAATCTTTGATAGCTTTGGCCTCCACCCACTTGGTGAGGCGATCAATGGTCATTATGATATACTTGTATTGCTCTTAACTGTTATCAGTGGTTCAAAAACGCCATTAGAAATGGGGATTTAAGAGAAATTGAGTTTAACCAATTTATAGGAGGTAGCCTTCATGTATGGGGCTTCTGTTTGACATTATTACAACGTATATGAGTCTCATAAATATCTAAGTTCATTTATATATATTAATACTTTAGTTTTTACTGATAAAGTGTCTACTTTTAGTGCCCATGACCCGTCACCTGTGCGTCACAATAGTAATATTTGTTTGCTTTGTTGGCCATGATTGAAATATTAACACTTATAAATGATCTTAAGTTGCTCTCCATTTTTAACAATAGTGTTTTTTCCTCAGTTTGTCCAAGTATATCTGAACCTCCACTGATTCATAGTAATATTGTTGTGCTATCATTTTATAAAGTAGCTTTTCTTTCCCTTTATTATCACTTTTAATAATAACACGATTCTACACAATTTCTCTAAAATTGACAATCAACCTGGAATATGAACAAATTTGTCTGCAACAACACCAGTTGGGCAAAAGTGGCCAGCGCGAAAGGCCCGAAGCCCTTCCAACCCACCAGGGGAAAATGCCCTGGTGGAACATTGATACACCCACCCACCAAAAAGGGTGAGCACAATGCCACACCCGGAGTTTTGCAATTCCTGCAAAAAATGGGCGCATATACCAAAATTGAGCACTCTCAACCCTTATCCTCCCTCGAACATGGCCTCAGAATCATGGTCAGCGATACTTCCCTCAAGTCATGGGAAAAAATGGGGGAGGCCTTCTCCACAACTTTCCAGAACACCATCTCAGTAAATTACAAAAATTTACACAGAGGATGGGTGGACGTCAGGTTCATGTCCGTGGAAGAATTGGCAGAAGCAGCAAAAATTAAATTTTTTATAAAAACCAACAATGAAGACAGAATTATCCGCATGGTGTGCACACAATGGAATGAGGCAAATGACCTCTTCATCATATTTGTCTGACTTTCTGAGCACCATGCACCGTGATGTCCTCACAGATGAACTCTGCAGGGGCCTCAAAGGCTACGGATTAATCAAACAATTTGAATTCAAAAAATTTCCCCTCCTGCCCCACCTGTGCACAGGAAAGGCAATTGCTATTATTGAACCCAACCAAGATGTGGCCGGGGACATCACCCTAATTCCCTGCACAGTGACCATCAACCTCCCCTGATGGCAGCGTATCCCACCCCTTCCATATCACACCAGAGCACACCCCACCCATTTGCGAATTCTGCTCAGCAATAGGCCACAAGGACCATGCCTGCCCCATCAAATGCGGGATTGAAGCACCAGAATTCTACAAAGACATTATGGATGAAACAAGCCCAACTTTTAGAAAATTAAAGACTCTACTTTCACCTTCTATTGGGGTAAAAGAGCTGATATCGCCTTGGTTGAGCCCATCTCGCACAAGGACCAACGTCGCGCACAGACTGCCCACAAGCAGGCCGCGAGTTCCGCAGAGACCCAAGCTTGCACCACAATTTCCCCAGAACAGATTCAAGCGGATGCCATGGCAGCACAGCGGAACAACCAATCAGACCAAACACATAAAACCCAAAACAACCAAAATGAAGAAACTATTGGACACAACCAATCAAACACACTCAACCAATCGGGTGTAGATCCACATTGCACCACTGAAAATCCTCCCAACCAATCATATATGTTCAACGATGACATGGAAGACAACTCCAGCCAATCACAATGTGAGAACACTTATGCACAGGAACCAACCACCCTGACCCACAACTGCCACCCATCAAACTCTGATGGGGCAAAAGCCAACACACGCCAAACCCAAAACATATGGAGTAATCCAAGCCAGAAAAAACTGAATAATGCTAGCTCCAAGATCGCCAATCAACACAATGATAACAATATGGCTAATTGACCTCACACTCGCAGTATGACTCGTGAGAAGGAACTGGGTGACCTCAGTGGATCACCCCAGCATTCCTGATGTGGGGACTACCACAATCAACATAGGGACGCTTAACATTGCAGGAGCCAAGGCCCCACGTCCTGGGCCAAAAAAATGGCTTTCCTGCATATTATCCCCATGGATATCTTGGCCATCCAAGAACCCACTGTCCACCAGGGGAGGAGGAGTCATGGTCAACCATGCTCCTTCTGGCCAAATCCTTTTGGACATACCATTGTGGGATGGTAATTCGAACAAACTGTAACCCTCCAGTAAAAATCCAAAACACAGCATCTCACCTGGAGGGACAGCTACTCCTAGCAGACCTCGAGTGGAATGGAGAAAATTTCGCCATGGCATGTGTATATGCCCCAAATAATCTGAATGACCGCCAAAAATTCCTGTCTGATATCCTCACAATCCCATTCCCCGAGGCAACATTTTTTGTGGGGGATTTCAACTGCTGGCTAAACACTAATACTGACCGCTGGCCCAAGTCTAGGGCTATACCCCGTGGCCACACGGAACTATGCATACTAAAGGTAACACTGGGCATATGTGACACCATCCCCAAACAAGCCCCCACCCTGGCCAACATGACAAGACCCCACCACAACCATAACCAGCTGGTCTTAATGACCCAGATTGACCTGATGATTGCCCCTATAGACTTCCGGCACTGAGTATCAAACTTTACAATAACAATTATCCCTTTCTCCGACCATCAGATGGTCTCAATAATGCTATCATCCTCAGAAAAATACAAAAAACCGCCCACCTGGCACAGAGTTCACCCTAGCACCATCCACCCTCTGGAACTTAAACTCTGGATTGAGATGGTGCTAACAACACGGCAAGAAAGACAATCACCTGATGGAAATTGTATCGCCAAATGAGAAACTCTCAAGGCTCATGCAACTAAGAAAGCTTGCCACCTAAATTCCAGAAAAACAGCCGCGATGTCCGCGACAATCAACAAGGCTATCAGACAGCTTCAACACCTATAAAACAATACACCTAGTGAGGGATACACCCCCCAATGGGGCCGCCTGTGGTTTCAACTATCAACACAGGTAAACTCCCTATTTAGAAAACACCAGCATTACACCAAAATATGCTATAAATAAAAATACATTTTAAATGGAGAAACACACACAGCCCAATTTTTCCGCCGCTTTAAAATGATTTCAAAGTCGGCGACCTGCACACAGGTCCACTGAATGGATGACACAATGGCATCCACACCATCGGAAATATCAGCTGAATTACACTGATTTTACACTGACCTGTACACAGCGGATTTCGCATCATCCAACAAAAATGAAAAATTTTTATCATCTGCCAGTATCAATACCATACCTGGCCAACCAGACCTGACAGCATCCATAACAAAAGAAGAAATATGGGAGGTAATAAGATCAACCCCATGCAACAAGTGCCCTGGGCCTGATGGCCTCCCATATGAATTTTTCAAAAAATACTTCAAACATATCGCACCAATACTACTAGCAACTATGAACTAGTGCCTAGAAAACACAGCCCTTCTACCTGGCGGCCAAGATACATACGTGGTCACCCTTTTCAAAAAAGGAGACCAAGCAGATCTGAACAACTGGCACCCAATTGCTCTCACCAATACCAATACAAAAATACTAACAAAAATTTTAGCCAAACGTTTGGGTTACATCGCCCAGACAACCCTCTCACACCATCAATATGGATTCATCCCAAACCGCTCAATTTGGGATAACATCCATACAATTGCCAATATCTGCCAAGCTAACCCCACAGGCGCCCTTGCTTTCCTGGACCAAAAGAAAGCATATGACCGAGTACACTGGGGATACCTAGAACAATGTCTGAAGGCCTTCAACCTAACACCCCGCTTTATAAACTGGGCGCTCCTCCTAACGAGCTCAGCCAAGTTTGCAATCAGAGGCCCAAGCTTCCTAACCGACACCATCACCCCCCAAAGAGGCCTAAAACAAGGTGACCCACTTAGCCCCCTATTATACAACTTCACCCTTGACCCCCTTCTCCGCATTGCAAACTCAAAGCTCACCGGAATCAGGTTGGAGGGATTACACCAACCAAAATGCTCGCTTTTGCTGATGACTGCGTCGTTGGAGTCTCAGGTAATAGGGATGCCAGGACGATTGAGCGCATCATTCACCAATATGAATCAGTGAGTAATGCCATGCTGAACAAACAGAAAACAGAGGTAATTGTAATGAGCAAATTCAGCTCAAACTGGGCCCCACCCCAACACCACCACAGAAACCAACCAACCACACACCTAACCACACAACAAAGACCCAAGCCAATAAAACCACTGTGCTTACCTTTTGCACCCCACCCCGCCACTGACCCAGTCCGTCATCTGGGCATATGGCTAGAAGCTGGTGGGTATGCTCTTGACACCATAGAAACCAACATATTGGACAACATCACAAAAAGAATGACATGTATGCAAAGGAATAAAGCCAGCCTAACCAGAAGAGTTGTATTAACCAACTCCCTGATCCTATCAAAGCTATGGTTTGCTGCCCATGCGATCCCTTTCTCCGCCAACTTCACCAATGCAGTCTACAAACTCATGCAGAAATGGCTATGGTCAGGATACCGTGCACCTATCAGGCTGGAGACCATGTATGGCCCACGGAAGAAAGGAGGGATGGGGCTGCTCAACTTCATGGAAAGAGCAACGCAAATACTAGGCTCATGGATAGCCTCCACGACGTCAACCAACCCACTATCCTTCCACTGGGCTAAGGCAGCCCAAACAAATTTTGCAAGGGCACTACATCTGAGGTCCCCTTGCAACCCGAAGACCCTGATGAAGTACCTTGTAACACACTCAAATGCCACTGGACCACATAACACCAATCGATATTTCAAACGTATCCTATACAACCCAAGACAAGGAAATTGGAGTTTCGCATATGCACAGCAATCTGAAGACACCCACCCTCAAACTGGATATGTGCAACTCCACAGAGGACAAACAGTATCTAATGCGCCCAACCCATTACCATCCTTCCCTCTGTCCAGTATTGACTTCCTATACCACCAAGACATCCCATATGATCTACAAACCCAAAAACAGGTGTGGAACATCGTCACCTGTCCCCTCCTATCCCCACATGTATGCTCCACAATGTGGCGATACATGCACCGCACATACAGAACAGCTGATCGTATGTTCTAAATGTTTAAGACATGCGCCATCTGTGGCGGACCCAACACACTAGCACACCACCTAGAAGAATGCCCGCCATCTGCGCATATCTGGGCCAACGTGATGCACTTGTTTCAACAACCACCTACAACCAAATTCCGACTGTCCCATGATATCATGGCACTCAACATGACCTCACCTATCCCCCAGACACTGAGGGCCCTAATTGTGTGCATTGCAATATGGTCTATTCACACAATTACCCTCAACGCATTCAATGGGTCTTCCACAACCTTAACCAAACCATCGTCAGGTTCTACAACCATTTGGCTGACCACTTCCAAGCCTGGCTGTCTGGCTCACTCCAACACAAATGGAAGAAACGGATGGATACATGGATTCCAATCTGGTTCCTCCAATATGACACTGAAAACCTCACAGTCTCCATAGGTGGTACACCCTACTAGCCAGGGTCGCCATACCACCCAAGGTCTAGTCACCCACCACCCGTGGCCCCAGCCACACCAAAGTGTGCCATGTCATATTCTGAGTTATCTTTTATTTGCTTTGCTCTCTTTTCCCGCTTCTGTTTTCTCCGCCTCTTCTTTTCTCCTACATATCGGTTGTGTCTGTCCCCTGGTCGGCCATCCTCATACAAATAAATCATTTTATAAAGTAAATTGATATCCAGACTAAACAAAAAGCCACAATGGGTATTCAGATAAACTTCAAATTTTAACAGTTTAAACCAGGGCAGTACTATTTCAAAAATCATAGCTTTGTAAAATTAAAACCATTGGACCAGCCGCCCTTCTGTCTCCTTCAGTCTTTGTAACCATTGAAGTGAGGTGTGGTTATTTACTATGGTCACAACACACCATGGATATATACCTAGAATTGTTTAAACATGTAGATGACCACAAAATACTACTACTCAGTTACCATGTAATTACATATGTGCACTCCAACATTTGGCTGAAGATAGCCACAGAGTGCTTGTTCTCCTCAGAGCCCATTTTGATAACACTGACCCTATGGTGGGTTGTGATGCATCTATTTGCATAATGCTCAGTTTAATGAAGTTCTGGTACATGAGTATCAGTGCTCTGGTGAGTTAAATCCACAACTTGTCAAATGACAACTGGCAGTTTGATGTCCACTAAAGGTTATAAGACATTTTTAAGGTCTTACAATTAAAAGTTTCCCTACCTTACTAAATTTTAGAAAACTGGCAGCAGTATCTTATTGTTCCAAGGTAAATTTAATGTCCTGTTTAAAACTTGGGCGCTTTGGCTTTTCAATAGCCTCAATATTTTCCAGATGGTGCTTTACGCACGTTTTTCAATTACAAACCTCAGATCTAAGTTGTTTTTATATTATTTGAGGTGGGTTGACCTTGGGACAAATATTCACACTGAGAATTTTTCTAGCCAGTACAGGTTTTGAACTCAAAACTTGCATTAAGGTGAAAGCAGTTTCACCTGCTCGGCTAACCACCCTTGATCTAAGTTGTTTTTAAAATTCGTTGAAATTTTAAAACCTAATTTCAAGATCAGCCTTGGTGAGGCGATGGAAGACTTCCTACAAGAGTTTAAGTGCTCATTAAACGTTATGAAAGAATATTAATATCATAAAGATAAAATAAAACTCAGAAGATTTTATATCACTAAATATTTTATCCTTAGATCACTGAAAAGTTGTGAAGCCGTTGCACAACCTTTGAAGAATCCAAGTGGGTTGGTAAAGTCCCTACAAGTAATCATGGAGCACTTCTCCTGTTTAACTTTTGGCATCTTAATCTGAAAATAGACAGAAATTAATATATGTCAAACCATCATTGTGCTACCAAAGTTCTTTATCACATTGTTTGTACATGGCAACGGATAAAAATTCTTTTTGGTATTGTTGTTGATATTCTTATAGTTTTTAAATATGTGATTAGAAACACCCTTCTTTTTCATAATCAACAACGGGAGGCCCAAGGTCTCATGTAGGGCACTACCAACCACAGTTGAACAAGGTGGTTGAACTTTTAATCACTACTTCATTGCCACTTATGAACAATAATAAGATTCAGGCAAATCTATAATGATTATTGGTATTGATATGGTGTAACACGTCTTGTTCACAAATCAAATTTAAAGTAATATTATGCAAAATCAACACTATAAATTTCAAATAGAGCCAGCTCTTAGTCCTTCTTGTAAAGTTAACTATAAGAGTTTTTTGTGAAGGCCCAATGAACATAAATACTAGCACATGTTGCCATCATACCTCAATTTTACAAATTACTAAAATTATAATATATTTTGTACCTTTCTAACAGTTTATATGAACAAAAAGAATGATCTGACATCACTTATATGGATAAATACAAATACACATTAGCTTATACTACAAAAATTTAGCCATTATTAAAGAGAGTAAAAACAGGGTTAATGAAAAAATCCAAGTATGATTGACAGAATGGGGCAATTACCTCACTTTAGTCTTTGAGAATATTTAGTTTTGTTTTTGTTCCTAACTAGAATTTGATGGCCCAACTGTATGGCTATGTTACAATAAACCCTTAGCAGAATGCCTTCAATTACCTCCAATGAATCAACCAAACCTCAAACATACGCCAATTCCCCAATTCAATTTAACCAGAACCCATGGGAGATATTGGCTGAAACTGACGAATCAGATAATCTCATTGAAAAATCATCTCTGCATATTTGAGCAGTTCATTAATGCATAATGGGATGCCAAATACCCCCTCGTTTATATGCCTCATAGCTAAATGACAAATCATTTTGCAGTGACCACCATCTTTCAGTCAAAGCAGCTACCATGCCAGATTGTCATCCCCTCCAAAAAGCTATTTTCAAGTCAGTGGCGATGCTCACAGGAAGGATTCCCCCTCCTGTTAACCCTCAACCCTCACCCCACAAAGTAAGATTACAGTGAAACAACTACGCAAAAGTGTCAATGATGCTATCCAGAATGTGGTAACTGTAGCATGGGATCCTAAAGCTAAAATTACCTTAACCAATATTGCCACATTCATTAAATTCCCAGATGCCCACATTAAAGCTGAAAAAGCTTTAACTGAATATATCACAGCTCTTTTTTTAGTAGGAAATTTCCAAAAAAAAACCAATCATTAGTGATATTGAACCACATGCCATTGATGTCCCAACGCCTTTACTCTCCGCCTTGACATGTGCCCTACTCTGGGATGAGGAAGCTGCTGCCAAAGATGAACCCCAATCCCCCTTCCCCTTCCACCATGGTTAGATAAGCTGTTTTCCGCTGCCCACCTGGTTGGTTGTTTTCATTTGGTGTGCATCATTCAATCTGCTCATTTTGGGCATTTTGTTTGAATTGGTTAGTTACATTAGTTTTTAGTTTTAGTTTCAGTAATGTCTGTTCCCTGGTCAGCTTACCTCAAATAAATTAAAAGAATGCCTTCAATTACACAATTGGTGGCAATATTCTGTTTTAGCCATGACTTTTTTGATAATCAATTGACACTGTGCCATCTTTTAACGCCAGGTTAACAAACCCCTGATTTTAGGCCTCAGGGACGCTGTTCTTCATATTGTTAAATGAAAGGATTTGTCTTTATGTCTCAAAAATAATCTTTGTAGGATCAGAATTGACCCCTGTAAACATTTTTGGCAAAGTTTTATAGATAAATTCTATTAACTAATGTGTAAGACAAAAGGATATGCTAGTTGTATAGAGATGAGTAGCCAGTCAAGTGTTCTTTACAAGTGGTTTTAACACCACTTAGGTATTCTCTTACAGGGAAGTGATATATGCCTCACTCAAGATTACTAAGTAATAGATAAGTTTAAAGAATCAATTCAAATTTTTTCAAAGAATTAAATTATTAATTATTTAAAATGTCTACTTATTTTAATGAATAAAACAAGGTCAATTATATAGTGAAGTTTGGTGATTAAACCTTTGATTGCACCACTATTTAAAAACTGTCATCATTGCCAATAAAATATCTTTCAAAAAGCTTTGGGAAAAAGAAATTTACTTCATAAAACACACTAAGAATTATGAGATAATTGTTAAAAATGTATTAAAAAGTAAAGGGTGGTTAGCCTGGCAGGTAAAGCTGCTTCCACCCCTGTGCAGGTTTTGAGTTCAAAACCTTTACTGGCTAGAAAAATTCTTGGTGTGGTATATTTGTCCCAAGGGCGACCCACCTCAAATAGTTTTTTTAATGTACTAAAAAGTATGAAATAATTAGTAATTAATGCACTAAGAATTAGGAAATAATTTCTATAAATTATTCATAATCAATAAACAACTTCTTAGAATTTAGCGCCATATTTTAAAACTGACTTAAAATAACTATTTATAATATATATACTAAGTACTTTGTATTCTTAGTTGCTTATAACTTACACTTGTGTATAATACAATATAATCTCTAATTTGTATTTGTTAGCAAAATTTTACAAGTCAATTTGAAATATGGCGTCAACTTTATAAAGATTTTCAATGATTATCCATACTTTTTATTTATTTTGTTATACTTTTTTAAAAAGTTTTGTGAAGTTGGTTCTTTTTCTTTTTCAAAGATAAAATTTTTATTGCTTCCCAAAACTCAATTTTTATCCTTTTTTTTGAAAAAACTATCACTATATTTTTTTGAAAAAGTTCTCTTTTTTATAAGATAAAAATCTTTATGTTTAAGTATTAGATATATTATTTCATAAACAAATATACCAAAAATAGCTAACTTGGCACATTTATTTATAAATATCAGGAACCATCTTAGGCTGTTTTTATTTTTTAAATTATACCAAGTTAAATAAAACTCATATATATAGTGTAATAATAATAAAGTAAAGTATATTGAAAAAAATTATACATTTTAACTGAACAGTTTTTTGTTATTTTGTCAATTTGATAAGATCAATAATTCTGTGTGTGCACATAGTAATTTAACAAATTCATTATGCTCATTGGTTTTGGTAAGTGGTTTATGGTTATATGGCTAAATTATTAAAATCACTGGTTTCTATATACAGTTGGTAATTGGTTGATGCAATGGGTTCAATTAGTTTTGGTTGAGTGGTTAGTGATTTTTATTTAATTTGACAAATCAATGGTTTCACTATGCAGTTTGGTTAGTACTTATTTAATTCTTTTGGTTTAATTACTATAAGCCTCTCAATGTATATCTACTAAAATACTAGACTCATAATTGACCACCATCAACTCTATAAATTTTTAAGTAAATAAAACAGGGAAACAAAAAATGTTATTGTCTCCTGCATAAGATTTTTTAACTGTTTCTATGTATTTTGGCATTGTCAATTCCAAAAAAGGAAGTTTTTCTCCTGTACATGCTCTAGTTTTCTTGTAATCTTAGTTTTAATTACTTTTGCAGATTTTGGTTTTTACACTGAATGTTCTAGTTTTCATACAGTATTATTTTCATTATTGTTAAAAGGTTTTTGTAAGAGTATCTAATAGTATAATGATAAACTATGATCAGTTTTCAAGCGTGGTAGGATATCTAAAGTTCAAATCCCCATGCAGTTAACAGCTACCTAGGCAGCTGGAGGCTGTTCATAAAATATCAATCTGTACAGCGGTTGTGCTGCTGTGATACTTATTTTTAAAGGGGGTGGAAGGTGAGTCGGTAAGGGCATACAGCCACTAACCTGAAGGTTGCAGGTTCAATTCCTGCCCTTTACACATCAATCAGGGTGCCAGCCAAAGGAAGCTATTGAAAGTTAGTAGGTCTAATAACACGAAAACCTTACCCATGATGTAACCAGAAAAATTTGAGTCCCTATCTGGAGGTGTAAAAACTTTCTTTGATGGAGTTGACCCTGTTCAGGTTTCATGTCATTTCTTTCTTTTGGTAATGCCTGTCCCCTGGTCAGCTTGCCTCAGTTAAATAAATAAAAGGTTTTTGTTTTACACTGAAATGATTTTTTCTACAAATTGCTTCTGCTTTTCTGGTCTGTCATTTGACAAATAAAAGCAGGTGTGTTTGATGGTCCTGACATTTGATCCCTTATATGTGACAAGGAATTTGTCAGAAGGATGGATCAAAAGGAGAGAGCAGCATGGATGTCTTTTTTAGCAGTTATTAACAACTTCCTTGCTAACAAGAAGGCAAAAACTATGTACTTCTGGTTCAAAGGATGCTAAAGGCATTTTGCAATCTTGGATGCAACATGAGTATAAAGATGCGCTTCCTGAGTAGCCATCTTAATCAATTTCCCAAAAACCTTGAGGATGTTAGTTATAAGCAGGGGAACGCTTCCATCAAGACCTGAAAACAATAAAAGATCATTAAAAAGGGCGATGGGACATTCATATGATGGCATACTACTGCTGGAGCATCAAATAAGAACATCCTGATCAGGTCCACAAACGCAAGTTTACAAGCACAAATTCTTGCCTGAATGAGTTTGCATGCCCTCTATGTCACATTGATGTTTTAGTTTATTAATTCTTCCATTTGTATGTACATATCAATGCTATTATTAAAAATTAAATGCTTGCATCTGGTAATATTTTATGTTATATTTCAACTCAAAATAGATGATTTTATTCCGGACCATCTAGTACTAAAAAAATAAATGATTTTATTCCTTTGCATCTTAAAACTGTAGGCATAAATGTACGCCATTGCATGTTTTTGTGTTTAAGTGACTTATAATATTACCACAGAGGTGAATAAGATAATTTCCCACATCTGTAGTTGAGATAATTGCTAAAAAATTCTAAAATTTTAAATTAACGTGAAAATTTGTTTAAAACAAATAGCAAAAATGTAACTTGCATAGCAAATCTAACTTCAGGTATGAAATCAGCTCACCCAGTTTAGTTAAGAACAAGCGTTTTTATTAATTCAAAATAATTTGTTCCCTTATGTGACCATACAAAGTTGATTCAAAGCTGTCAAACAGCAGTTGTCATAATTAGTTTATCCTGCAGAAAATTAGACTTGCAATTGGCCAGCAATGACTCAATACATTTAATAAAAATAAATTACTGGTCAGCTACTGAACTAATCCTTACAGAAATGGAATGGGAACTAAGTGGGATTATCCTATTTCATAGAAAAAAGATCAAAATTGGTCTAGGAGTTTTGGAGCTTACACAAACAGCATAGATTAAACTTATACGGGTTGCATTGTGAACCTTCTTTTTTTCAAAGTTGGTTAATGTAAGGAGAGTGTCTATAACTCTCCCATCCCAGTGTGGCAGTGCGCGGTGCACCAGGCCAACTCCAGGGAACTAGCTGTTAGGGTTAACGTGATTAGAGCCCAGCAGAGGGTGCTGGAGCAATAACCACTTAGGCATAAAATGGTGAATTTTATAATAAAACCCAATATAAGGGTGACGCGGTGCACATATCAGATGGGGCTAGGCGACCCAGGTTGGAGGGATCCTGGGTGGACAAATGGTGCATGAGGGGAGAGCTGAATGGTACTTGCCATACCAAGTGTAATGGAGCGTGAGACCTCCTCAAAGAGGTTTGCGCACAGGAGCATTCAGAATATCATAAAATTAAATTAACTTAAAATGGGGTATAGGTCTATTTAGTGAAGTTAAGCCAACAAGGAATGTTGGTTGGGGAAAACTTATTTAAGCTCAGACGGGGAAATTGGGGTTATGCCGCAGTGGGCCCAAGCAGTGGCTCACCACTAGGGCGATACTGCCATCTGAGTTAGTAAAATAGGCCAAAACTGACTTCATTCGAGTTATTAAATGAAGTTGGATACAACCTGAGCGCGTTATTTTGTAGGTGAAACAGGTTTCAAACCCTTGTTCATCAACTAAGAAAACCAAACCATCCGCCTTTATTTGGTAGATAGTTTGTTTTAACGCTTGACCCGTCGTCAGGGGCTGGGCACTTGGCACCCCACTAGGACCAACCTGGGCATATTTTGCCCTTACCCAGCGCTAATCTATGGTGTGCTTCAAGTCTGGGAGGCCCTGCAGCTTCACCTTTTGGGCCTCCAAGCGACCAGCCTTATCTTTGGGGTTGGTCCCCACTATTATGTAATGTTCACATGACAGTTAAAAAGGAATCATGTTCTTAATGAATGCCTCAAATATTATTTTCTTGACTAATTGGCTTGATTTACTAACTAGGTTATGATTTTCACAGGCTGACTTCATAAATAGCATGATCTAATGCCTTTAGCCAGCATAACTAAATTAACCTTTTACAAGTCAGACGCCAAGCTTAGGTAATGGAGCAATTTACTCATTAATGTAAGGTCACATTGCTTAGGCAATTTTTCAGAGACTGTTAAGACAAGTTTTACACCGCTTTGGTTGTTGCAATTGAAACTGAAACTGAGAAAAATAGATAAAGGTATGTTTGCACTTTAAATAGATATGCCTATGTGAAGACATCATACCTTTAATAATAGTTAAGTTTGCTTAATATAAGCCTTTAAAAAAGATAAATTCTTTAAAAACAACAGTTGTATTGTTAGGTACTTCCAGCTTGAAAATCTCTCACAAATGGTATTCTTCAGAATGTGCTTCGCCACATATATCTTTTTTCATGCTGAGCCAGCCCATTTTATATTTCTTCTCTAGTCAGTCAGCTTTCTTCCCGGCTCCCAGATCTTCTAGAGTTTCCTCCTTATGGTCTGCTAATGACAATGGATTAAGCCTTCTGAAACCTGATGGTAATTGATCCAAAGTTGGGTACATCTTAGAGTGGTAAGTTCAACATCATTAGCATCTTAAGGATATGTCAACTGTTGTTGCTTAAGATAAGTTTGGATTATTGATTCTGGTAAACTCTAGACAATTGGAATGGAAGTGGAACTAGAAACTTACCAAGAAGATAAAATTTGATCAAACAATAATTAGGATCATGAGAATTAAACTAAATAAAAGCTAAAATCAGGTCTAAATTGCTAGTGAAATATCTGATGGTGGATTGATTAGATTGATCTGATTAAGGATTTAGATAGTGGGACAGGGGTAAAGGTGAGGTCTATAAAGTATTTGGGGTAATGGGGCTAGTGACAATATCCAATGGTTGGTCAAACCCAGGTCTCAACATTAGTAATTCCAAAAAAACCCCTAATCAATTGATGTCTCACCACAATCAATCCATGTTTAAATTTAAGTTTTGACTATACAATCAACAACTGAATTCACATACAAACATTGTTAACAATTGCACTCAATTAATCTTTATTTATATTATCATTGATACTAAATCCCACCATTAACCCACCTTATATTTGTATGTGATTTTATCTGAACAATAATTGTTGACCATCTAGTCAATTGACAAATCCAATGCTAATATAGTTAGCTTATTATCAAAGTAGCAAATTACTACATTTGGCTGTTAAATCACTATCCAAAGCTGAATAATGTGGTCATTAAAATTTTTCAAACACACTGTATGCCCTTATAAAAGAGTCCTAATAGGAAAATCAACATTTTTGATTTGGTAAACAATAGTGGAGCTGATACTTATAGTGACCCAAGTTGAAGATAGCGCACTTTTTCTTCAAAAGAGGTAAGTGAATTAATCTCTGCAGTGTTGTATCTAATAATTGCTCTATATCTGAAGAGAGCCCAAGCTTCTTTACTGACTTAGTGGACATGCTATTTATTGGTGATATACTATCTACAATAACTCTTACTTTGAGCTTATTTAAATCTATATAGATTCACTCCAAATAGAAAGTGTCCACATTGATTAAACTGACATCAAAAGCGTCAGCTCGACAAAAAAAGTTTTTTTAGGTCTTCACACAATAGTGGTCTTTTTTTCTTTTAAAGAACTGATATGTATGGCCACATGGAGCACTTATAGTATGCACTTCCCCTATTTAACCAAAGGCTCTTGATTTCTTCAATTGTAAGATGTAGGACTTATTATACCTTATTTTATTACACAACTTTTCTTTCTGGCTACTATGGAGTGGTTACATTTACACTTCATCAGTGTTTTTTTGGAGGAAAAGCCTCCAGTAAAGCGCCCTAGTTTCATTCTGCAAACCATTAGTTATTGATATAAAGATGATTTTTAATATTTTTGTATTTGTGGAGAGTCAGAAAAAGTAAAATATACTTATTGTACTTCACATCATCTTTTCTCAAGTCCTCTTCAGTCTCTTTGTACACAACATGTGCCTTGGAATAACATATGACAGGGTAGTGGATTGAATAGAAATGCAACTGGTTGCATATGTGCCAAGAAAATGACTAACATACAGTTTATCAGATTGTTGAGAATTTTCAAATCTGCTAAATAAGGTCTCTGTAAGTGTTCCAGGCCAAATAGTATGAGGACTGCTGGCCCTTTCTGTTTCATCTTTATAAGCATACCAACCCCCTATAAGTCCACATACAACCAACCAACACAGTAGACTAGAAACTTCGTCTTAGCGCCTTTGGCCCACTTTGGGAGTGCACCATTGGTCCTCAGCCTCCTTCCTGGGTGGCCCAACCCTTGCTACTTCTCTTCATGACCAATCGCCAGCCCCTCTTGGGTGTGCACAAGCAAGTCTATCCCCCATCCTGGGGGCCATGGCACCATGCTACACCACCCTCATGGCTGACGGACATCAGCTCATCATTGTTGGTGGCCGTTTGCCAGGTTCTCATTAGGGTTTCTTGTAGGGCTGAGGTATGGGAGCTGGCAGCATCAGCCACTCCAGGCGCATCACCCTTCACCTTCCTTGGGGATCTTTTGTCCCATCTTCTACCACCAAGCTTCTTTACTACTTCAATAATAAAAGGATGGTGGAAGATAGATGTTTATTTAGGAAGGAATGACAACTATTTATACTAGGCTACTTCACCTACAAAAAACCATCAGCCTTCAATACCAGGACCTCATCTAATCATTCTCCTTCTGTGTAATATTCCCTCCTTTTCCATCATTCCCAAATGCCAAATATTGATTTGACTCATCCTTGGCATCTGCTGCTAGTCAGTCATGTATAAATTAACATTTAACCAATCAATAAATACCTTGGCATCAGTTGATATTCATAATTGTAGGTGGCAGAATCATCATCGCTCACTCTCATAATGGGATCTCAGAATTTTGCTGGCAAAACAATTAATCTCAGCATAAGTCGCCTATAATCCCTAAATGACTAACTGAATTGGATCATCCTTGGCATTAGGTGCCAGTGATAACAGTAATTTAACAATAAATTGGCATTCCGCCAATGAACCTTCATCATCAAACTCATAATTTACACTAAGCAAAATTTGCCAGTAAATCCTCCAAATTATTATTAAAAATCAATAGACCATCTTCAGCCTTAGTCACCAATGGTCAAAATACACTAATTGCTGTCGGTGATGGGCCCAAACAAATCCAGCCTTGGCGGAACCATTAAGATAGCTTAACCCCAACTAAATGGGGAACACAAATTGGGTCATATAGCACTAATATCATCAAAACTAGGTAGCTGATCATTCCTCTGGGACTAACCAATCTTGACCCTGATTTCAAAAACAAGGGGAGGATTCTATCTGGTTAATTTTCCAACGCAGATAAAGGCCTGCAGGGATGATTCAAATAATGTAACAGAGAGAGGGGACCGCTATTTTTTGCAAGGCTCCAGTTGACTTTGATTAGGCGCCACAAAAGTGACTGCACTTTAGAAAATATTGTTGTTTGTGTGGGCGATGGTATTTCATCATTAGGAACTGGTAACAATTCCAGCTATAGCTCCTTATAGGGCTCAAAAGCGTGGTGAAGGGCAATCTGTGCGTCAAGTTTTAAATAAAAACTTTGCCATATATAACACCTAAGCCTGATGTAAAACATATGTTAAAAGCCATGACAGACTCAGCCTTGTTAAAAGGAAAAGTTAGGGAACATTTTATTTCATGTAGTCAAATGTTTTTCTCCACAAAACTCCTGAATAATGAGTTTATTAGCGTTGCAGTAATACTTGCTAACTCCACTTGATCTGGCATTACCAGCTCCTGACTTTTAGAGTTCAGAGAATTTATCTTGCTGCCAACTTAGCGGTCTCAGAGCACCCCATGTTTTTTGACCGGGCGAAAAAGATGTGTACAAAATTTTGTCAAGATTGGGTAACTTAATTAAATTGAAGGACATTTGACATCTATTTACTCAGGCTCAGAAGGATGCATTAATCTCAATCAAACCTCTAGCTTGCCTAAACAGGGTGCAGAAAAAGCAACTTTAGGCTGCCAGAATGTCTGGAAAGGAGGTCTCTTGAGCAGCGTGAGAAGAAATTTGTTAAAGTAGCATGAGGTGGCATTTAAATTAAAATGCTAACTGATATCTCTTTAATCCCATTGAGGGTAGATAGGAAGTTGGAGAGGTTGTAAAAATTATTGGCAAGTGGCGCACAAACGGCGCCTCATCATCTTTGGCATTGGACGCTGATGGAGTTTTAACTTTTATACAAATGCTTGTTTTTTGATTAATCACTGGAATTTTTAGATCTACTACTACCATAATTGTATGTAAACTCCCCTGACGGAGTTAGTTCTACAGGCCAGAAGATTGGTGGCGTTCAACCAAGAACCTTTGTTCAGCCTTCTTAAGTATTTAGTTGGAAGACAAGGGTGAACTTCAATTCTTAAATTTATCTGCCCTTGGAAGAAGACTAGGCTATGCAAGGAGTCAATCTCATTGAAAAGGGCAGTGTTGGAACAAACAGCTTCATTCAAGACTTGCTCTATGCCATCAAGACGGCGTAACTACATTTGTATTATTTGCTACATAAAACTCAGCAATAAGGTTCAAAAAAATATCTGAGAGTCAGCTAAGGCGGGCATTTATCTTGTCACAGATGTGACAAAGAGGATTAGGCATAGCTCTGCTGGGCCTTAGTGTCATCCTCTTCAACATCCATAGGTCAATATATTACGTCAAACACTATATAATTAACGTGACTCATCTGATTTCAGTTAGCACAGAATAAAGGAGTGTATTCCCTTTAGTTTGCACCACAATGATGAACCTGATTCACTAGCTCTGTATCTTAAAGTGCATAGGTCAAGTTGCACAACATATAAAGGTAATCTGTATGAGGGCAGAAACCTTGAAAACACAAAGGAAACCCTTATTATTAATAATAGGACATCATAAAATGAAGAAAGTATACCATAGTATCTAGTACTGACAGTGGTATAAGGACTTGTTGATTGGTAATTTATGTTGTGGTAGGCTTCTGGCGTTACTATCAGAACAAGATCCCCTTCCAAAATGACAGCCACTTCAAGATATGCTACTCCAATATTATGGTCCTTATTAGTGTACTTCATTGATAATTGAGTAGCTTATGGAAAGTCATGATTGTTGCATAATGCTTATAAAATACAGGGAGGTAAGAAAAGGCTTAAAGCATTTACAGTAAATAACCATCAGTAGAACCCAAAATAACTAGGAAAATTGCCAAAATTTAAAAAACAGCAACAATGGTGAATTTTTGGTGGCGCTGAGAAAAAGGAGAAAAGGATGGTATAATCAATTTGTTTGTCCGCTTCTGCAGAGGTGAGGTAAATCATTGTAGATAGGGAGTTGAATTTTAGCACTGTCATGGTGGCAGAAGATTATGTAAGTTTGATACTAAGCATGAATGTATATGATGCCCAATAAATCTAAAGTAATATTTACAGTGGCAATACAGCACTTTGATTTTAATTAAATTAAGTAAAACAAATCAACTTAAGGTAGATTAACATTAGTTTAAAGTTGATATTGATTAAAGCCTTAGTTAATAATTAGTTAAATATAAACTAGTCAGATAAAAATTTGTTAATATGGTTGGGCAGACTAAATTCAACATATGACATCTACCTTTCTAAGCTCTTAGCATTTAGACTAAAAACTCACTGGTCATTTTCAAATTTAATATTAACCTTGCATTCATAGATTTTTGGTTCTCTTTTGTGTAGTAAAATATGAAAATTAATTCTGTTACATAAACTCTCTTAAATAGTATCAAAGGTCCTTATAGTTGAGGTTCCTGATTTTGAAATTGGCTTTAAAAGAAAACTAAAGTTCAAACTTGTAGTACTTGGTTCAGTTACAAAGAATTTACTAAGAGATATATGTGCCTTATCTTTGTCTAAGATGAGTCAAGCTTTTGGGATAATAAAATTATTATAAGCATCTACAAGGCTTCTTAGGTTAGCAACTTTCATAAAATCATCTAAACTTGACTAAAATTCTTAATTATAAATTTTATTTGGGGAAGATTAACCATGAGATGGACACTTCCAATAAATATCAACTATAAAACACCAAGAAATAATGAGGGGCACCCCAGAGGAGCCATAGATACCTCTTGTTTCCAGAGAGACTGCCAGTGGAAGAAAGAGGGGGAGTGACAGGTAAAGCATGATCCAAAACTGAACACGAATTAAGGAAAGGATCTAACAAGAGGAACCAGATGGGGAACCAGGATAACACCTACTGGAGTTGGAGGGATGGAAGGTGGCCAAATAGCCAATCTTGAAAGTGATCCGTGAGGTGGGAATGGAAGCGATGCACAAACTAAAATAGGGTTGGGGTAGTGCCAGAGAATGCATCAAGGACAAAGGTGTGTATCATCCATAGCGCTATTACAACAATTAAGGCGCGGAGCAATGGGTGGATAGGGGAGGTCATAAGAAAGTCAAAGATGTTTTTAAACAGGATAAAAGCCTGCTCACTCTCCTGGAAAAAGAAGCGTAACATCTCACCAAATTTCCTGTTATGGCTGGAAACCTTCCAAGCAAGGGACTAAAGATCTGTATTGACCGCATACGTTGCATGAAGTTTGAGAGGATTAGACCGCTCAGCTGTGCAGTACACTTTTCTCAGGCATCTTTAAACATGGTCGCGAATTAGGGGTTGTAAAAGAGGATGGAGTGTGTACCACCAAATGTCCTTCTGAGTCTCCAAAGAACACGGGATGTCAAGCTTGTCAAGGTAGTCCATACGAGCAATGAGGTGGGGACGTTGGGGTACCTTGTTGTTTAAAACGACTTGCCCATGGACTTTTTGTTTGAAACGGGGAGTAGGGAGACCCCTCTGAGCGGAGTATCCACTGATGCTAATTCTCCAATCAGCGCTCTGCATGGAGAGGAGAATTCATTTGAAGTGAGGTGATATCCCATGTGGGCCCACAGCAGAGGGATGAGAGGCAAGATAGTTCAACAGAGAATGGGGGTGGGTAAAATTGCAAAGGCACAGGGCGCGGGAAAAATTTGGATGGGCCACGCATGACCAGTGCTGGTCTGAGATTGTGGGGTTGGTGACTGCAGTAATCCAGGCTCCAAGTATTTTGATGGTATGGGCCTCAAAGTTGAGTGGTCCCATACCACCACTATGGCGAGGGCCAAACATGACATCCAGGAGCACTGGCAGTTGTGGCATAACTAAAGCCACCCTTATGGAGGGTGTATAAAGAGGTGAAGAAAGAGGGGGAAAAGGCGATAACATGGGCCACAAACAGACTTTGGACAGGAGCATAGAGTTGGCAAGCACTACCTGGCCTGGGAGGGTAGTATGGTGGGCTTTGAGGGAGGAGATGCATTTTTTGACTGTCTAGGATGTGGTGCTCCATTACCGATGAGGCATACCCTCCCACATCAAGTTACACTACCAAATGGCGTACTAGACCAGCAGTGGGTCTTGGCACAAAAGGGAGCACATGCGGGGTGGTATGGGGTGGGCAGGGCAAGCAAACCTGTGAGCTAGCTGCTGAAGCAGGTAGGTAATGGGGTGCTGGAGACCAGCGGGCTTAGGACTGGCTGAGAATAATATTTCAGGGTTGGAGGTGTAAAGTGTTGCGTTACTGACCCTGGAGTAATCCTGGTTAGTTGCTTCCACCGCGAGTGCATCTTGGTTATTAGACATCCCAACCACACAATTGTCAGCAAATGCCAGCATCTTAACTGGTGCTTAGCCCTGCACATGGATACCAGCAATGCGGGGATTCACATTACATAAAAGTGGGTCAAGGCTGAAGTTGTACGAGAGTGGGCTTAAAGGATTTACTTTGCGGAGACCCCTTTGAGGGTGAACCACATCAGTGAGAGAACTAGGGCCACGCACAGCCATTGTGGCAGATTCCATAAGCAACATCACCCAATATATGAACCTCTGGGGAAGGTGGAATTTGAGGAGGCAGGCTTTGAGATAATCCCAGTTGACTCTAACAAAAGCTTTAAACTGATCTAAGAAAACAAGCACCCCAGTAGCCATGGATTGGCAGACGTTGGCTATAGTGTGTATGCTGTCCCATATTGACCGCTTGGGGATAAAACCAAATTGCACAGAGGAGATTACATCAGAGGCAACTTCCCTAAGCGGTTGGCCATAATTCTAGTAGATAATTTACTATCTGTATTAGTATGTGATATGGTGCGCCAGTTGGCCAAGTCAAACTTATCCCCTTTTTACAAAGTTATCATGTACTCCTCCTGGCCCCAGGAAGGAGGCTCGTTTCCAACAGACACTAATTCATTGAGGCTAACAGCAAAGAGGAGAAATAATTAAAGTATCTCTTATAGAACTCATATGAAATCCCATCTGAAACTGGGCACTTCCTGTGCGTTGCACCATGATCAGCCTACCATAGTTCATTCTGAGTAATTAAATTAATCAACTCAAGGTAACGGGAAATGGTGCAGATTGTGCACCATTGAGAAACCCATCAATTTTGGCTGGTATAAATGGATCAGATTGATACAATTCAGAGTAATAGTTTAGTACTTTGAATGCCACATTGGCTGAAGTTTCTGCGATGGAGTGGTCTGGCCACCTCACCTGTGTGCAGGCCAGGCTCTGTCACGGGAAGAAGAAATTTTTTAAAAAAATAGACTGAGCATGTATCATCTGCTATTATATTTTTCAACTTGAACTGAGCAAAAATGTGATTTTTGTGTTGTCTTACCAGTGCGTTGAGACGAGCAGACACTTCAGTCCACATAGATCCCCAAGCCAGGCTGTAGCCTTTGGCAGGAATATTAGTTTCCAGGTGGTCCACTTCTGCAAGCGTGTTCAAAATGACTGCTAAAGCAACTCAGGAGTGACACTATGAGAGGTGGCGTGCCTGATGGATTGTGTTTGCTTTGATGGTTGACCAGGTAGTAAGTGGGTTCACTCAGAACTGTGTTGCGAATTCTGGTGCCAAAGTATTGGTGTACACCCATGAGTAAAACATGAGCGACGTGATCTCAGCTGGATGAAGTTTGCACAACTTTAGTGCCTGTGCCTCTGGGCTTGACAAAGAGAAGGAATTTGACACCAACCTCTGGTCGGAGAAATAAAAATTTGTTGTCATCAAGTGTGCAATCTGGGACTAAAAGTTTGAGGGTCAAGAATATGGTCAATGTGGGACATAGACCTCAGCTGATAACTGTGCACATGGGTATGAGACATGTTGGGGAGCAGTGGTGCATGCTTGGGGAGAGTATTAAAAAGCACCAAAATGGCTTTTAGAACCTGTAGTTTGACGTACCCCTCTGGAGGGAAGGTGTTGAAGGCCAGCAGTCGGTGGCCAGGTTGGCCCAGCAGCTCATGTCGTCAACCATAAACAGATCAGGAGGAAGTGGGAGGGAATTTATGGCCAAGAGGAATTCCTGGTGATCCCATACACAGGTTGGGAAAACATTAATGATAGCGTGCACTTTATCATCCCATGAAAAGGACACTACAAGCACATGTCCAT
This sequence comes from Massospora cicadina, assembly GCA_022478985.1. NCBI lineage: Eukaryota > Fungi > Entomophthoromycota > Entomophthoromycetes > Entomophthorales > Entomophthoraceae > Massospora > Massospora cicadina. The sequence goes on along the minus strand of JAKSZP010014991.1, from coordinate 5,074 downwards.
CGAGGTACAAATTTTTTAAAATAAACTAAAACTATGGGTCACACATATAAGTACCTCACAGTGCAGAAACCAAAAAGAAAGAGAGGGGAGGAGCATGGTTGCCCATGTTTCCTCAGCACTGTGTGGACAGTAAGTTTTATAAATGGCCAGCATGTCTACAGGTAAATTATTTTTAAAAACTCAGTTTCCTAGCCCAGGATTATAAGGCCTTGGGTCCAGCAATGTTCAATGTCCCTATTGTAAAGGCTCCCCCCCATTGCACCTTAGGTGCAAAGGTAAAGGCCCCCTTGCCCTTCCTGTGCTACTTTACTAGTTTTCTCAGCAGCTTTTTTTTCATGCAAACAGGTATGAGGCGGAGTGTAATAATACCTAGTAATTGCCTTCTCTATGGGTTTATTGTCAGATTTGGGTTTGTTAGTTTTGCCAATTTGGATCGCCTTTTTGTGGTGCTGTGTACATTTAAGGAATTATTGGAGGTCAAAGAAAACTTGGGAGGGAAGTGGGTAATAGAATCGGTTATGATTGGTGTTTGGTAATTTTGCTCAAGTAAATCTGACACATTCATCAGGGCTTCAGGTTGGTTGGCTTAATCTGATTGGTGAGCTGATTCTCAAGCCGCCTCAGCTGTAAAAGTCTTAATGTCATCCTGGGTCTGGGAAGGCAAGATCATGGATGTGGCCATAGCCGCTCCCTTGGCTGCTGCTCTCAAAGCCTGTTTGGTCTTTTTGTGTTCTTTTGGGGACACAGGTTTTACCTGAATATAACATCCCTGTGCACCCCAAGGGAATGTGGCATCGGTATTAATGGTTGGTTCATAAAGGAGTCAGCACTTCCCATTACATCAGGAAGGATTTTATTCGTGTAATGCCATATATGGAGGGGCAGGTGTGTGCCTTTATTGCTAAAAGCACAACAGAAGGTGCAGATGGGGGTGCGATGTCCACCATAACATGGAATGGGTGGGTTTCATGTAAGAAGAGTGTCTATAACTCTCCTGTTTCTTTTTTAGTACTAGATGGTTATAACTCTCCTGTTTCCAGTATGGTAGTGCTTGGTGCACAGGGCCATCGCCAGGGAACTAGCCGTTAGTACAAAAGGTACTAGAGCCCAGCATATGGTGCTGGAGCAATACTAATTTAAGTAAAGGAGTGCAAATATTATAGAAAATACCAACCAAAAGTGACACAGTGCACAAGGGGAGAGAGAGTAAGCGTCCCAGGTTGGAGGGAACCTGGGCAAACCAACGGCGCACTAGGGGCTAAGTGAATCTTATGTAAAATGGTATGTTGAACGTAGCGCTAGACCTCCTTGAAGAGGTCCAGACACTCTAACATCTGATATAACATAAAATGAAACAGGAAAACTGGGAAAGTTTATTAGGAAAAGTTGACCAACAAGGAATGTTGGTCATAAAAATCCAAAATAAACAACGGCGTGGTAATCTGGGGTTTGCCAAAGGTTCTTAAGCACTGATTAACCAATAGGCAAACAACCCATCTGAATTAGTAGAATACACTGAAACAGACTTCACTTGAGTAATTGTTTGAAGTTGTACCCTACCCAAAAGCGTAATTTTGTAAATGGAACGGGTTTTAAACCCCCATTCCTCAATCAACTGAATCAAACCATCTTCATTAATTGAATAAACCACTCATTTTAACTCCTGGGCTGACGCAAGGGGCCGGGCGTTATACACCTCATTTTTACCAACCCAGTCATATTTGGCTTGTATCCAGCGTTGATATAATGTGTGCTTTAGTCAGGGAGGGCATAAGGTTTCCCCTTCTGGGCCTCCTTCCGCCCAGCCTTATTATTAGGGTTGGTGCCCACTATCATGTCATTCAACCATGACATTACCCTCTCCTCCCAATGGGGCTCACCCCCTCTAGGGGCTTGTTCTAGGGAAAAGTTCTTGTGGGCAGGGGTCAACTTCATTGTGGCAATGGTCGGTTTGAGTTGAGATCTAGCAGCCTGGGGGAAACGCTTATGGAAGGCTTCAATCAGATCTTGGGCATGCACACAGTCATGTGCTGGGACCCAACTGTTCTCTGCAGCGCCAAAACCCTTCCTAGACACTAGGTACTCAAGTCTTCTTTTAACATGGCGGGAGGCTACTATTTCATCCACTTCCCACTCTGGCGCCCCATCCATGAGATAGGCCTCGGGTGTCTCTGGTGGGGGGCCCTAGAACAATGTCAATTTGCTCTCATGAAAGACAGAGAAGATTCAAAACGAAGAGGGGAGATCTAACTGGATTGAGGCATGGCCCAACTTTCTAGCAACGCGATAAGGGCAATCCTCTTTGTTCCCAGCTTTTTGCATGACTGCTTGATAGGGATGTTATGAGCATCAAGCATCACAAGATCCCTTCCTTGTACGCTGGACCCATTCGGCACTTACCATCAGCATTCACCTTATAAACTTGTATTTCCGCCTCCAAACTTTTGGAAACCCCTTGGTGGACCATCTTGATATTCTTGGCAAAGTATACCACCACCGCTTCAACTTTAGATCCACAGCTGGGCTCCAGGTTAAAGGCGGGGTAAAAACCATGGTTAACGAAAAAAGGGGAATAACCAATCGAAGAATGCAAAGTGTTGTTGTAACTAAGTTGGGCCATGGGGTGGTGAGAAACCCAATCTGAATGATCTGTGGCGGTATAACACCACAGGAAAAGTTCCAATAATTAGTTCACTCATTCAGTCTGCCCATCTGATTGGGGGTGATAGGCAGTTGAATGGCAGGGGCGAATCTGAAGAGTCTTACAAAACTCTTCCCAAAAGATGGAGGTAAACTTGGGGCCCTGATCACTGATTATTTCTTGGGGAACCCCGTGATGCACAAACACATGAGTGACGAAGAGCCTAGCCATCCCAGCCGCGGTTATTGTAGTTCTGCAAGGAATAAATTGGGCGAACATATTAAAACGGTCCACCACCACCATGATGGCACCATAACCATAAGAGACAGGTAATTCCACAATGAAATCCACCGATAGGGAGGTCCATGTCAAGTCAGCCTCCTGGAATGGTACAAACAACTCCGCTAAAAGTTGATGATTTAGTTTCATTTGATTGCAGATCAAGCACCCTTTACAATAACGCCCCACCTGAGCATGCAAGCCCTTCCAATTGTAGGTGCGTCATATTAACTCCAATGTCTCTGCTTTCCCAGGATGACCAATGGTGAGTCCATCATGATGATCCCAGATGATTTCCAGGTGTAGTGGTCCAGCAGGAACCCATAGGCGCCCCTGAAACCACACCATCTCAGCCTTCACGTGATAACCCTGGATAGGTCCTCTTGATTCAAAGCGCTCTTAGAAAGTACCATAGTATATCTGGCTGATAGCGGCTGAGAAAGGTCTACCTTTCTGAACATACCGTATTCTTCCACATTTTCCAGAGGTGCAAGCGCTGGCGTATTGGTCGAGGGAGTGGGAAGTTGAGATAAAATATTACCAGACAGAATCATCAACTGAGTGTTATGAACCTCTACCTCCTTTGGATCAGGAGCTAAAGCAGGTTGCGGCTCAAAGAATCCGCAAAACCATTATCCTTGCCCTTGGTGAAATCATAAGTAAATGCAAATTGGGCAAGGGTCTCATGCCAATGGGTCTGCCGTTGGGTTAGGACATGAGGGCATTGTTATACACCTTGGCACGGTGATCTGAATGTACCAAGAAAGGTTGGGAGAAGCCATGCAAGTGGTGACGCCAATAAGAAGCGCTTTCACCACTACTAGTAACTCTCTGTCATAAACAGCGTAGTTTAACTTAGGCAAAAACATTTTCCTAGAAAAATATCCCACTGAATGCTCTATCCCATCTTTGCCTACTTGTAACAAGGCAGATGATATGGCAAAGTTGGAGAGATCAGTAGACACATTGAACTATTTTTAAGGGTTGACATGGCGAAGGACAGACGTGGACAACAGGGTGCACTTCAATGCTTGGAAAGCATCTTCCAAAATGGGGGACCAATGAAGCACCTTTGCACTGCTCGCCTTATATAAGGGTATTGCCACCTCGGAAAGATTGGGCATGAACTTCTTGAGGAATGTACACGTCCCCAAAAGACTCCTCAATTCCTTGACTGAAGTGGGTATGGGCCACTCACGAATAGCCTTCTCCTTATCTGGAGTTATCATGTCTCCTTAATCAAACACGACGTTGCCCAGAAGTGTGACCTGGTACTTGAAAAATTCACACTTGATAATCTTCAGCGTAAGGCTGGCTGGCTTTAACCTCTCCACCACTTGCTGAAGGTGTACTGCATGGGACTCATGGTTGGGTGAAAACACCAGGATATCATCCATGTAAGAAACCACGCATACCCCTAACAAGTCCCCCAACGCTACATCAATGAGGCGTTGAAAGATAGCAGGGGCATTATTAAGCCCAAAGAGCATGACCCATTTCTAAAAATCTTTTTCTGGTAAAGAATTTGGTTAATCACTCTTGTCCCTTTTTAATCCAATATAAGATTGAACGCATTGAAGCAATACATCTAGGAAAAAACCTTAGCCTTCTCCACATAGCGCGCAATCTAAGAATACAAAGGGATGGGAAGTAAATTTGGTACAGTGACATTGTTGAGGTTCCCATGTTCTACACTTGGGCGTAAAGTACCATCAGCCTTCTCAACAAAGAGAAGTGGGGAGCATACAGGGGAGGTAAGCTGAAAAATCGCGCCTTTGGATAACTGCTCCTTCACCCACACATCTAATGCCTCTTCCTCTTGGATGGTCAACGGGTAAATGGGAGAAAAATATGCACCAGATACACATCGAGCTTGAACTCACAATCAAACTCAGAGTGATCAGGTAGTGTGTTAGCAAATTCAGCATCAAAGGAAGATTCCAAACCCTCCAGACAAGAAGGTAGAGGAACCTCCTTGGTGGGCCTCAGCATAGGGGCAAGGCTAAGGGTGCGAAGGTGGGGCCAGTGGGGAAAATTGTCCAGAACGTTACCCTCAGACAAAGGAACAACTAATGTGCAACCATTTTTTTATGTTAGGAATAGGGTATTCTCTTTCAAGTTGGTTTTGACATCAACCTTCTACCACCACTACAC
>JAKSZP010014990.1:0-61078 GCA_022478985.1 Massospora cicadina | reverse complement strand
TGAAGAGGCCCCGGGGCCTGGGGCCCCACCCCTGACCTAAGGTGCAATGGGGAAACCTTCCTCTAGGGATGCTGAATATTGCCGGACTCAAGGCCCCCCCGTCCCAGGCTAGGAAACTGATTTTTTTACAAAACAATTTACCCGTGGATATCCTGGCCATCCAGGAGTCCCACTGTCCATGAGGTTCTGAGGAAGTTTGGGAAAAAAATGTCCTACCATCCCTATCCTTTTGGTCAAAGCACTGTGGGGTCTAATTCTGAAAAAAAAATTTTTTTTTAATTTTACATCCTCAGAAACATTCCTAAATGGCTGAGTGCTCGTTGTCCCCTTTTTGTGGGATGACGTTGCACACACAATCGTCAACATTTATGCCCCAAAGGGGGCACATGAGCGCGAATTTTTCTCTTTGGCAAATCCCCCCCCGCTACCCCCTGATTCTTTCCTATTTGGCGACATGAACTGTTGGCTAACCTCACCAATGGCCCGGGTGGCTGCCCTCACCCACCCCCACAGGGTCATGTAGAACTACGCGTTCAAAAGCCACCCTTAGGTTAATGGATGCGCTGCTGTGACATCCCCCCTGCTCAAAAACATGACACGTCTTCACGTCCACAATGGCCAATTAAGGTCCATGACCTGCATCAACCTTATTCTAACACCGGCGAAATTCCAACCCCACTCTCCCACTTCAAAAAAAAGAAAATGGAATTCTCCCCCCCCAAAGGTCGATAATATATCACTTACCCATCACAGTTGCAAAGGCTCCACATTGGTGCAAAACCGCCCCCCGCTTGCGTCGCCAGGATTTTCCACGTGGGTGGAAGGGGCACTTTGACAAAATCATTTGTTGCACCTTTTTGCGTGGACCCCATTTCCACATGGGCAAATTTCAAAGAAGACACCATCCACCACTATTGCCCCTTTTCCCCCAGACACTCCAAAACACGGCGGGTTTTCCACACGCACTGGCAGAATTGGCCCATTGGGTCCCAAAATTCCAGCCAAGGATATAGCCCTGCATGGGGCTGGAAATGGGGGGGCAGCTGCCCACCTCAACGCACTTGAAAGGCAACACAGCTTTGGGTTTGTGTCCAATACAGGGCCACACGCATCACTAAAGGCAACAAGTGCACCACATACTTCTTTTATAAAATTTTCGCACCACACCAGCGTGGCCTGCACACAGGTGCAAAGATTGGATAATTCCATTGTGGACACCAGCCAAAGTGGCAACTTCAAAAAGCAAAAATATTACTCTGAGTTATACTGAGCTGAACCAATTCAGCCAGCTGAAATGGCAGAATTTCTCAACCGAGCTCATATCTGCACCATTTTCTGATACCCAGAAATAATGAATCTAATTACTCTGCAAACGAATTATGGACAGCCATTCATGGTGCACCAAACTGAAAATACCCAGGCCCAGATGGCATTCCATATGAGTTCCTTACAAAAAATATTTCAAATATATATCCCCATTGCTGCTCGCCTCACTTAACCAAAGCCTGTTGGAAACGCGCTCTCTACCAGGAGGACATGAGGCCTTTACGTCACACTCTTCAAGAAAGGGGATAGGCTTGACTTAGCCAACTGGCCCCCCTTTCTAACAAACACAGACAAAAAAATTTTAAACAAAAATCATGGCTAACCGTTTAGGGACTGTAGCATCTGCCACCATCTCCCCAGAACAATTCAGTTTCATCCCCCTAAGGTCGATTTGGGATAACGTGCACTTGTAGCTAATGTGGCAGTCCACAGCCTCTGGGGCCGATTCTTGGACCAAAAAAGGGCCCATGATAGAGTAAACTGGGGAAAACCTAAGGGCCTGCCTCCATCAATTCCGCCTACCCCCCCCCCTTCATAAACTGGGTGATGCTGCTCACGGAATCTGTGACAATGGCAGGGATGGCCCAGGCTTCCCAACGGAAATAGTCCACCCCCGGGGCCTGCGCATGGGACCCCTCAGCCCACTCAAAAACTTCGCCTTTACCCACTCGGAAAGGGAAAGCCCACCTCACTAGGGTCCATGTGCCAGGCCAAACCCCAGTCAAGATGATGGCATTTGCAGAGTTGCGTGGTGGGGGTGTCAAAACAAAAATGCACGTGGGTTGAAGCACTCATCCAGGAATATTCCGGTGCAACGCGGCACTGAACGCCTCCAAAACTGAAATCATCCTCCTTGGGCGGTTCAGAACTGCTGGGGCCCCCGCAAGTAGTTCCCAACCCGGCCCATCTGCTCGCCCAGTCCACGCCCTTTCTAACTCAGCCCCACCGCTCCACTGGTGCCCCCCTTTGTGCCACATCCTACCATAGGACCGGTACGCCATCTGGGCGTGGGATGGAGGCAGGTGGATGGTCAGCAGTAATGGAGTGCCGTATACTGGACAACGTGACAAAGTGAATCGCCTCTCTCAGAGCCCACCCTACTACCCTCACTGGCAGGGTTTTTTTCCAACTCTATGCTCCTACCCAAAATCTGGTTCGGAGCCCACGTCATCCCCTTCTCCCCAAGCTTCTTCAAATCCCTGTATGATTTGCTAAAAAGATGGCTTTGGTCAGGCCCCCCTCCACCAGTAGGTTAGAGGTCATGTTTGGCCCTCATCATCAAGGTGGCATGGTCTGCTTGACTTCAAAGCCCATGCTAAGATCCTGGGCACTTGGATCGCGGCCATCACCCCCCACTCCCATCCCAACACTGGTCCCGCGCAGCCCGCTCCAACTTCTCCCGAGCCTTTGGGGCCCCAACAATCCATCAAACCCCCCCCTCCCTGATGAAATACCTCGCATCAAACACATCGGCCACAGGTCCTCATGGGACTAAAAACCCCCTACAAACGAATCCTACTCTCCATGTGAAGCGCAGAGTGGAGAATTCGTATTAGTGGACATACAACCAAGAGGCCGCCCCTCTCCCACACACAAAAGTTACAGGGGGTTTCCCATCCATGATGGCGTGATCCCCATTCGACCCCCAAATCCTATCCATTACCTGGACATGATGGACATCCCTTATTCCACTGAGACCCAAAGACTATCTGGAAATACGCACATCATCCTCGTTGCAGCCTCAAGTCCGCTCCCAGGGGGCGCTGCCTGGGCGGGCGTATCAAGTGAGCGCTCTAACGCTTTACACTCATCCTGTGTCGTGTGTGGCCAGTATGAAACTCTGTTCCACCGCCTGGGGAAGTGCCCCACCTCTAAAGTGATAGGGCGAAGTCCAACGTCTCAGGCCAGGATCAAACGCATCCCTTCAGTCTGTCAAGAGATATGTTTGCTTCATCAATGGCCTCCTCCCTTCCACCCTCACTCTGTGCTTTTTTGGTTGCAATCGCCATGTGGACTATCCCACTATTGTCTTGGGTGCCATTGGCTCCCCCCCACCCCCCCAAAGGGTGTCCACAGATTCGGTTCATTTGGGGCCACCGGGGATGTTTTGATACCCCCCCGTCCCGGGGAACCTTTTTCCTTTCCCGTCTGGGTTTATCAAACAGACCCCCTTTCCCCCCGTGTCAAAGGACACGGCACCCTTACACGCCCCCCCCCCCCATAAGTGGCGTTCCCCTGGCAACAAAAGATAGCACTAGGGGGTAGCGTGATACTGCTTGGGTACAAGCAAGGTGGGCGTCCAGGTCCTTGGGTGGAACGAATCAGCCCATTAGGTTTGGAATGACTGGGTGAACCAGTCCTAGCACGTTTTCCTGCCGGACGGAAAACAGAGGGGGAATTTTACTGCTGCCCCACTCTGGAGAAGACGGTGGAGAATCTGAGTGACATCAGAGCAAAACTACTATGGGCGAATTTGATTTGTTTTATAAATTTGTGTAATTTGGCTCAGAAAGTTATGTTGAGCGGAAAGAGAGTTAAAAAGTATAAATTGATCAATAATAAGTATGAATGATTGATAAAAACCTTTTTGAAATTGGTGAAATATTTTAACCTGACTTAAATAATTTTGCCAATAAATAAAAAATAAAGCTATATTGGATTAGGTCAAAGTGTAAACTGCAAGAAACTAAGAATTAAGTGCTGAGTTTATATAATGTCTTCTTGTTCAAATAAAGTTTATTTGGAGACTGCGTGAGACTCAGCTGCTAGATCTATAATGATAAATAATTCACTATATCAGTGATTCAGTGCTATACCTCCCCACATAAAGCTCATGTATTTGTAAGAAAAATTCTATAAAGTCAGTTTGAAATGTGGTGCCACTTCAAAATTTTCTAATTGATTATTCATACTTATTATCATATATTCCATACTTTTTATTGTGATTTTTATCAAAACAAAAGTCAACAATTGGGTTTGGTGGATTGGTAATTTTTGGTTGATTTGATAGTCTCAATGGTTTTAGGAAAGTAGGTAATGCTTTAATTAATTTTTAGTACAATTGGTTTTGCTGAATGGCTGATAGTTTTTTCAAATAAATTTGATTGCTTAGACTTATAAATGGCCATCTACCTATATAAAAGCTAATCAATTAGGAATATCCGCAGACTCTAAAACACAAGAAATCTGGTTAAAATGGACTAATAATAAAAATTAGGCTTAGTATCTATTATCAATAATATCATTGTGATTTATGTGTTTAAATAGGATGCACTATCTCATGAACAAATAAAACAAAAATCGCTAAACTTAAATTTAAATTTTAAATTTAATCAAGTCATGCTGACCAGGGGATGGACATTGCCAAGCACTACTGAAAAGAAAATCCACACCAAAAGTAGAAACAACATGGCCAAGGCCACGCGAATGACATAAAAAAACCAAAAACTAAACACCAACCAAGTTGGAAGCAAGAGCTGCTAACTGACCATAGTGGAGGGAGAGGGGGACAGAGGCTGAGATAGATCATCTGTGTCTGATAGGCAGCGGCACAAAGCAGAAAGTAAGGGCGTAGGCGCATCTTGGGAGTGGGGGTCCAGGTAGGGGAGTGGAGCTGGTCCAAGGGATACCTTTTTTGAGGCAGTCAAAAAATAAGTGGCAAGGGACTTCTCACATCTAAGGCGGATGTTGCGCAAGGAAGAACCTAATTCTATAATTTCAGGGGTGAGGCGGGTCATCATGCTAAACTTAGCTTGTTGCGCCAAAGCTCTGAGATTATTGTTGGCAAGGTGGAAATGGTGGAGGTATTCTCATTTTTGTGGGAGGGTTAGCGCGGGGTCCATGGGAGGTAAGACAAGGCCTTTTGATAAAACCTCAATGGACAAACTTGTGGCATTTTGGAGCGATACATCATTAGGGGTGACAGATATCTCTTCAAATAACTGATGGTTGGATCAGAATATATGGGCACCTGGGCGAGGCGCATAGTAGCAAGGGGGGAACTGGGCTGCATAGTCAGCACTGATGAACTCTTCAAAGCAAGGAGGGCTGACCAATTTGGATATAGGCTCACCTGATTCATTGACTTCGTCCAAATAATTCCAGTGATTTTGGTTTATGATAATTAAATTAAGAGAATGTGTTGGCACGGGGGAGCGTGGCTTGGGATAAAGCAAGTGTGGCTTAGAATTAACTGGAGTCCAGTTGGACCCTTGATTGGTTGGTTGAGGAGAAGTGGCTTGAGGACACTGCTCCTGATTGGCTGGGGCAGGCCCAGCTGAAGATTCTGGATTTTTGATAGGAGTGGGGGGAATTGCCTCAGGGGAAGAAAGTAACTGGGTCAGTGATTGGGTCATTGTGCAAAGAGTCAGGTGCATTGGCCGCAGCTCAGGAGTTTGAGGGGCAGCGCCGTTTTGAATGGTCTAGTTTGAGAAAAGTAGGGCAGATGGTGCGCCCTCCATCCACGCGGGCCAGAAAGGATGGTCTGGGGTGGAGGGAATGATGGTGCGAGGGAGAATTGAGAGGGCAACCTCCAAGGAAGCAGGATGTATGGTTGCGAAGGCCTGTGGGCCTGCAAGGCGGGAGGCTCCCATGGGAACCACAAATTGGAGGATGGGATCTAAACCGTATGCTGACAAGCCAGTCAACAGTTCATTGTATAAAATATTGGGGGGTAGGTGGGTAGGAGGCCCTCAAACTGAACCACTAGAGTGGTATCAGTGGGCAACTGGGTTTTTGAGTGGTAGGGATGGGTACACCCTGGAACACCAGGGGAATGGTAGCTGTGACTACTGCATCAGCTTCACACTGAGAAGCCAAGGTCAAAATACCCCTTGAAGGGGTGGAAGTCGATGAAGCTAGCAGGATGCAAAAGATCCTGGGCAAGTTCAATGATAGGTTGGTCAGAATATGGGAACAACTTGCCATATTTGACCTGGAGGCTGAAATGCATGGTGCTCTGAGGGAGTACTAGGGGGCAACAGGGCATTGCCAGAGTGCAGGCGAGGTGTAAAGCTAGGTCTTTAGGTGGGACAAAGCAACTGGCTGAGTTGGGGGGCTAGCAGAACCAGCCCAGGCGCGTTTCAGCAGAGGCTAAAAAACATTAGAGGGGGTGCCCCCTGCCCCACAAGGGGGCAGCGAGCGTTGAGCTCATCAACATAGGGGACTGGAGAGGGTCGATGACAAGTATAGTTGTGTTTTTTAAATTAAATTATCAGGATTTGACCAGAAAATTGGGCGAACCAAGAGAAAAAAATCACTAAACTTGACACAAGCATTTTATAAAGTTTGGGAATAGAAATGGGATATATTTAAAAAACTATAATAATTTTAAAATCAGTACTAGATGTTATCTAATATATTTATATACTTTTATTTATATCTAACCGAGGTAAGCTGACCAGGGATGGAGATTACTGAACTAAAAACTAAAACTAGCATAAATAATTGATTTAAACAAAACGCCCAAATGATTGGATTGAATGAAACATACCAAACGAAACAACCAACCAGGTGGGCAGTGGAGACCGCATATCTCCATAGCAGAAGGGGAGGGGGATCAGGGGGCTCAACATCAGCAGCAGCTTCCTCATCCCAGAGTAGGGTATGTGTCAATGTGGATAGTTTGAGCGTTGGAGCATCGGTGGCATGTGATTCAATATCACTAACAATTGGTATTTATGAGAAAGTGCCAGCTATGAAAGTGGCATTAATATTTTTGGCTAAAACTTTTTCAGCTTTAATGTAGGCATCTGGTAGTTTAACAAACATGTAATATTGGTTTAGTAATCTTAGCTTTAGATTCCATGCTACAGTTACTAAATTCTGGCTAACTCATTGACATTTTTGTATAACTGATTCATTGTAATTTTACTTTTGAAGTGAGATTTATGGGGAAACAGGAGGTGGAATACCTCCCATGAGCATTGTAACTGATTTGGCAACATCTTTGCAGAGGGGACAACAATCTGGTGTGGCAGCTGCTTCTACTTCAAGTTGGTGGTCACTGTAGAATGATTCAACATATGGCTGAGGGGCAGATAAAGAGGGGAGTATATGGCATCTCATTCCGCATTACAGAACTGTTTGATTTGCAGAGAAGGTTCTCAATGATATTACTTTATTCATCAATTTCAGCCATTAACTCCCATGGGTTCTGGTTAAATTGAATTGGGGAATTGGCCTATGGTTGAGTTTTGGTTGATTCATTGGGGGATTCATGGGATTGAACTGGGTCCAATCCTGTGCTTGATTGGAGGGAGCATTTGTGGCACTGGGGCGAGGAGGAGGCTGATTGGTGGCTGCAGGTGCAGCTGCAGCATCAGGCTTTTGGGGAGGGGGAGGTAGGATTGTACCCCATACCAAAGCTGGCATGGGGTGGGCGGCAGATTTGAGGCTGGCGGATAAAAAATCAGCGCCATTGAAAGCAACTAGGGATGGGCACTTGCATTTTGAGTGGTCCAACTTGAAACAAGATGGACAGATCGTCCATTCACCTTTGATGTGGGCCCAGAATGGATGGTTTGGGGCATAGAGGATAATGGTGTGAGGGGAAATAACAGGGAAATTTTACTTGATTCAGGGCTGATTGTGGCATACACCCAAGGCTCAGCAAGGCGTGTGGCCCCATTTGGGACCACAAATTGCAAGATGGGGTTGGAGCCATAGGCTGCCAAACCTTACATCAGCTCCTGGTGGAACACCTCAGGGGAAGTTGGATGGACAAACCAGCAAACTGAACCACCAAAGTGGTATCTGATGGGAGCCAGGTCTGAATTGTGGGGAGAGGGGTGCCCTGGAAAACCAGGGGCACAGTTGCTGCAGTGGCGTCGTCAGCTTCACAGGTGAAGCCAATATCAAAATACCCTTATAGTAGCAGAAGTCAATAAAATTGGAAGGATGCATCACCACCTGAGCCATTTTGATAATGGCTTGGTTGTCAGTGAGGAAAAGTTTTCCATAGTCGACCCTAAGGCCAAAACACATGTTGCTCCAGGGGAGCACCAGGGGGCAACAGGGCACCGCTTGGGTTTGAGAAAGCTATGTGTCAAGATCCTTAGTAGGAATGAATTGTCCCAGGGGTTTTGGTATGACTGGGAAAGCCAGTTCAATTGCATTTTCCTGTTCGACAAAAAATGGTGGGGGAGTTTTGCTGCTTCCCCACACTGGGGCAGCCAGCAGGGGAATCTGAATTCATTGGAGTGAAACTACGGTGGGTGAGAGAGATTTACTTTTCCATATAATTTGCTCATAAATTTATTTAAAGTGGAAAGAGAGTTAAACAAATGTATATGATTCTGAAGGTAAATATATTTTAACATGGCTGAGAATTTTGGTAATTATTTAATCTGATAGGTTTTTGGTTTCAATAAGCAATTGGTAGTTTTTGGTTGTTTTATAAATTCAACATCTGATTTTGGTTATTTGAATGGCGGTTTTTGGCTGATTTGATGGGACCAATGATTTTAGGTAAATGATTGATGGTGAAGCTAATTTAATATAATCAATTGGTCTGGGTAAGTGGTCAATTGTATGGCTAATTTGATAGGTCAATTGGTTTTAGCCATGTTATTTGATAATTTTGCCAATTCAGTAGGTTAATAGATCTTGGCCAAGTGATTGTTGGTTGGGTGATTCTATAGGTTTAATAGTTTACAAACTAATTGATAATCAACTACCAATTTAAAAATAAAAACAGTTGATTAAGATCATCTGGTTAATAATAACCAAAGCAAAGCTGTAGTTATTTAATTTTTTATATTGGTAGATGGTCATTGATAAAAGTAAAAAGAAATGTGTTTTATCAAATTAACATATAAATTAAATAACCACTCAGTTAAAACATATTAAACTTATTATATAATAAACAAAAATCTATCTGAAACCAGTGTAACAATTAAATTAACTTAAACCACCTACCACCACCCAGCTAAATCAAATTATTGAGCTTTTATATTAATTAAACTACTAACTTCTTATCAAATAATATGAACCTACTAATTTAAACAAATAATACTAAAACGCTCAGCCAAATTTATATATAATTGCCATTAAAATATATTTTTTTACTTAATATATAGTTTTTATTAAAAATTGTTTTTTAAAATATCATATGACCATCCCTAAATATACAAAGTATATTTTCAAAGTTTGGAAATTTTTTGTTCATTTTTTTATGAGATAATGTCGCACACATATACACAATAATTTATATATATATATTTTTTTAGTACTAGATGGTCCCAACCCAAGGGGGGATTCATCGATGTATAATTTATATATATATTAAAAAATTTAGTTTCAATGGTTTTGCCCAAGTGTTATTTATTATTTAATTAATTTGTTAAGTATATAGTTTCAAGTAAGCATTTGGTGATACCAACAACTAAAATAATATTTTAATGTAAAGCTAGAAATTGGATCAGTCAAATTGAATAAAAAAATCAATAATTTAAATCATTAGATGTCATGTATCCCATTATATATTGTAATCTAATATAATAATTCTTATTTATGTTAGCATAATATTAAAAACTTGCTTACAGTTGGTTCCCTGCTGCATAAGCTATTTGTGCTATGGTTGGTTGAAATTGATCCAGTAGTTTGAGATTGGAATATAACCATAAACAAATTAAACATATTGAATCAACCTAAAACCACCAACCACCTGAATAAACCATTTATTTTTTAGTACTAGTGGTGCCCAACCAAAAAGAGATGGGATCTTTCACACATCTTTGTTTTCATTCGCCAAAAAAGGATTATTAGATAAAATTAATAAATTCCTAACAAGGTGCCATGGCGTTAGCCTAAGCATCCATATCAGAAGGGGAATAGAGGTCGGGGGATTTTCATCTGGCGCTAGCTTCAGGTGGCAGGCAAGGCGGACAAAAGGGGTTGGAGCATCAGTGGTGTTGGTTAGAAGGAGAAAGAGGCAAGGGTTCTCCTCATTAATGAGGCCAGAGGTGTGCATCGCCTCAACATATTAAGAAATCTGATATTTAGCAAAGGAAACTAGTTTAATCACACAAGTAATGCTTTAATTTGTTTTTGGGTTTAATGGTAGGTGGGGAGATAAAGTGATGATCTCGTTGCATTGATGCATGCGCCTATAGCTGCAAATGTGAGCTCTTTAATATCAGAAATGTACATCTTCAAAGATATCACTAGGGAAATTTATAATGGATAACCCTCACAAAGTGGCTTTATTTCCATATGGAGGGCTTATCTGTGGATGGAGTTGGTGAGGTCAGCAGCTGCATTAACATCTTTTTGATGAATTTCCTATAGACTAGATATCTAGCATAAGGGCAAAAACTGCGGTGATGAGCTAAATTGGGGGGCTGGGTGAAAAGTTTGACACGTCAAAGTCTGGTTTAATTCCATAAGCTTAGTCTTCATTGTCAATCCATTTGAGAGCCTCAAATGGATTTGACATGGCCAGCTCTGGGCCAGCGACAGTAGTGGTGGATGGAAGATGTTTATTGCATGAACATTGAACCATGGCTAATCCACCAGCACTTGAGAAACCATCTTCTCAGGAATGGTTCTGATTGTTGAACATTGGTTGGGTGGAGCAGTTTGTCAGGATTTTAACCAGACGGATCCTTCTGATAGTATCAGAATTAGGGGTTCTAAATTAGTTGGGCGTAATTGCCAGATAATCACCTAAGTTTGATACTATTATATGTTGTATATATTTAATTGAGTTTAGGCTTGGCGGAAGCTGCATTCACTGCCAAAATGCCATCCAAAGATTGTTGTGGGAGTTTCCAGCGGAAAGCTGATGAATCCACTATCAATCATCCTAAATGGTTCTGCTGACTTATTCAGAGCACTAGTGACTCATTCTGAGGATGCTTGAAGTCCTATTTATATACAAATTTATATACAATCAACCAGCGACTTATGCTGAGGATGGGTTGACCTAATTTAATATTTGGTGATCAGACGAGTGGATCTGGAGGGGAATTGCTATGAAGTATGAATGAATGAGTTTATGATCTGAAAGAGTTTTGAAATCAAGAGGCTGTTGTGTTTTCAAGTAGTTGATTGTCCAAAGAACTTGGGTGCAGTAGCCCTGAAAATTTTATAAATAGTCGTTCATTCCCTCCTAATAAACATCTCTCTTGCACCAATCTTCCTTTTATTTTATAGCGGCTAATACCCTGTGGAGTAGAATAAATAGATAGGAGATCCCCAATAGGTGCAGGTGATCACGCCTGTAGTGGCCGTTGCTGCCAGCTCCCATGCCTCCTCCTTACGAAGAACCAGTGGGAACCTGGCCAGCTGGCTACCAGTGGATTAGCTGGCAGGCTTTTAACCTTGCAGAAAGCAGTGCGGGAGTTGCCATAGCTGCCTAAGAAGGGTGATGGACTCACTGGGGCATGCCCAAATAGGTTGGTGAAGGGTCACGAGGGTGGGACAGCGCAGAAGTGCCTGAGCCGCCCAGGAAGGGAGCAGGACTTGCCGGGGCACACGCTGAGAACACCTGGGGCTAAAGGCGAAGCAGTTAATGGTTAGTTGGTGAGCTGCATGCAGGACTTGTAGGGGTGGTACGCCAATGAAGGTGAAACATTAAAGGGCCACCAGTCTTCATACTAGTTGGCCTGGCACACTACCGGGCCCATGGTCAGTTTTGCAACACGGTTGGAGCATAATTACATCTGGTTGAGGGTAGGGGAAGGAGAATATAACCATTCAAAAAAATTTAGTAAAAACAGTAGTGATGTTTATGTGGAGGGAGGAGCGGTGGAAGCATTTTACACATAAACCACTTGGCACCTGCACTTTTAATGGTCAAGTTCAAAGCATGAGGGATATATGGAACGGCCATTTTTGACATGTGCCTAGAAGGGATGATTAGGGACTGATCTGATCTTGGCGTTTGGAGGTATCTTGAGGTGAGTTCCCTGACAGAATGAGCGTAATGTAGCAAACGTGTTAGAACCAGCGAGATGATTGGTACCATTTGGAACATTTAACTGCAGCATAGGGTAAGTGCTGTAGGCAGCCATGACCTCCATGAGCTTGTGGTGAAAGCGTTTGTATAAGAGGTGGGAGATAACCAGCAAGCTGGACCACCAATGTGCCCTCAACTGGAAAGTAAGTTTGCATGGTCAGGATTGGTACATTTTTATATAATAAAGGTAGATGTGCTGCCGCCATGGCATAGGGCTTTGCAAGAGAAGCCAAGATTAAAATACACCTCAAAGGGGCAGAAATCTATGAATCTGGCAGTTTTTAAGCCGCTGTGGCCATCTCAATGATGGCTGTGCTCATGTAGGGGAAGAGGTTCCCATACTTGATCTAAAGTCCAAAATGCAGGTTGCTCTGAGGGAGCATCAGGGAGCTTCTAATTACCGCCTGGGAGCGTGTGAGTTGGTGGGTTAGGTTCTGAGTTGGGATGTAGCCACTGGAAGTGTTTACAGGGCTAGCAGGGCCAGTCTAGGGCATTTTGGTGGCAGCGGCTAATAAATGTTATGAGGCGGCACACTGCCACCCATTTGGGAAGCAGGCATTAATCAAATTGACATAGACTAGTAGCAGCATGGACAAAAGTCAGTTGAGAGTAAAACCTTTTGAATTTCAATTTTGATTAAAGAAAGTGATTAAAGCGAAAGCAAAACTAACTTGTTAAAACCATTTATACTATTAGATCACCAAACCACATAATATTTACTAAAACAATTAGCTTATTGGCTAACCAAATGACCATTAAATGCTTGAAAATACTATTTTAACTATTAATTCAAAGTGAATATTAAACTTTCAGTCATAAATAAAATAATTGCCAATAAAAATACAAAATTTCACTTCTTATATATAAAACTTTTTTATTTTGCAATAAAATTAAAAAATTATGGTGGAATAAATTTCTATTTGAAATTAGTATCTATATAGTTTTCATCAATAGGGTATGTCAGGAAGTGTGTAAATTAAAAGTTGAGAAATTGATATGACTGCCATTAAGTTCAAATTAGTTTATCGGATTTAGTTTAATTATTGAAGGGGATTTGAACTTGGATAGTTAATTTAGTGAACAGAGTGAGTTCCGTTAAAGCCTTAATGATGAGGCAAAACCAGACAAGTTTCACTGAATGATTAGTAGCTAAGAAGATAGATCATAATTGGATTAAGTGACTAAGATATGAGTGAGATGGTAAGACAAGAAGGGAATCTTTTTTTAGATGAAGAGTATAATATTGAATAGGGAAAGAAAAAATCAAAGCAGAATGAGTCTGCTGGTTGTATTTTATTAAATGAAGTAATGTGGTTGAGACGATTGCCTCTTATATTGAAGAGTATTAAGTTTAATTGCAGGCCAACATTCTTAATATTGTTCATCTGTTGCTCAGTGGGTGCAACCTGCGCAGCTCCTATGGTTTATCACTATTATATCGCCAAAATTATAACATAAAGGATATAAAATTTTAGGATAATATAAGTTGATGAGGTAATTAGAAGCAAATAAAAATGAATTAATGAATGATGTTTATTGGTTTGTTCATCTTCTATACATTTCTATGTCATTCATCCAATTATAATAGAATTTAGGTGAGTTGCTGTGCGCCTAAAAGTATTTACAAATTAGTTTTTATAATTTTACAATAATAAAAAAAGTACATATGTAATAAGGAAAATATATATGTTTTAATGGTAATTGGTATATTAATATGCCTAAGCAATTTAATATTCAGTTAATTTATTAATTAAGATGTTTTCCAAGTTATTGGTGGTTTAGGTTGATTAATAAGCTTGATGGTTTTGTCAGACAACTGATGTACCAAGAAAAGACTGGGATTCCATTGAGAATATTCTAATACTGATGATAGCATCCACATTTCGCATGTCATTGCCTTTTTGATAATTCTAGCATAAGGTATGTAGAGAGATAAGTGTTTGAAATAATGATTGATAAACATAATTCACATCCTGACCACTAGGATGAGCACCTGTAATATTCTTTAATTTTTAAATGCCCCAAAGGATTCCTAATGCAGGCAACTTTGTGGGATGAAGACCTGGGGTACTGCCCTCACCGCACTAGGGCTGCGCAAGTCTAAGCACCATCAGATGTGGGCATTTTGTGATTTTTGTAGCTCACACTACCCTAAAACTGGCATATGTCCACTCTGTTTGAGTACTGTGCATACCGCCTGCACCAGCCAAGACAGGTGATATGCCTCTCATATCCCTTGTGGGAGACTAGATCCAATAACCCCCGGTTTAGGGCCCTGAGGGGGAAAGCTAAATTTTCCTCTTTGTCACCTGCTTTTGTTAGCGGAATTTTGCTCTCTGGCCCCTTTTTGTCTAGGAAGCCTTGGTGTCCTTTTATATCACGCATTATTTTCTTGTATGATTACTTTTTCTACCAGCTGGCTCATGAGACTTTACTGACAGCTTGCTGAGCTTCAGGCCTACTCAGCAAACTGTGGCATTTACTCTAGGCATGTGCAACAAAGCGCAGCCAACCAGGATCGCCCCTCCCTTGTCCTGGGGTCCACAACTGCGCAACCACAGCTTATGGGGAAGCCGTTAAACAGGCACCATTCATGACTTTTACTTCTCACTTCCTGCCCATACTCTCCCTTAAGGCAGTGGTTTATACCAGAAAGAACAAGTTAACACAGTCATTACTACCATACTGTACCCCTTTCAGGCAACTTCAAGCCCTGACCAGCGCGCCTCTTTAGGTTCTGGTACTTGCTACTCGCCATGTTTCCATAGGCTTTCTCCAGTTAAGCAACATGGAGGCCCCAGTTAACCTTATCTAGATAGATCTTTTATAATCTTGACCAGGCTTCAAGCATTAAAGGCTGACTGATTGTGTTGGGTAAAGGGATGGTTCCGTCCATACAGATTTTGCATTTAGTTTAGATCCCCCAATTCATCTGGATATATACTTGATAGTGGGGATTAACAATTGTCTCATCAGTTTTGATCCCAATAGCTCTCCACAGGGGCATATCTGCTAGGTTATTTATTTTATTTTCTTCATAATTGTGGCAGATTAGATTGGACATTTGGTCATTCCTCTCAGGATAATAATCTTAATATGTATTTCCTTGGTTGGATAAAGCATGCAATACTCCTAGGGGAATCCCAAGTTTTATTTTCTGAGGGTGGCTAGTGCTTTAATCACCAATGAGACAGCCATAACCATTACTGATACAAAAAAGCTTGGGCCCTCCATTGATTGAGATGGTTCCTTTAAGGCCAGAATCTTAGGAAATTAATAAGATGTTTAAAAGTATTTTTGGTGGAATTAATGATTTATTAAGGGTATAATAAAATAATTAAGCATTTTAGCATTAGAAGAGTGCTGGGTTTTTATAACTTGAGTGAATTGAGGAGTGAGTATTGGAGAAGATTTCTAAGAAGAAATCACATGAATCTTCTCTGGAGTGCCAGGATCTTTGCACCATTTCATGGGTTGCACAATATGGGTTGCTCATTTTGTGGTCTGCGCTTCCAAACTTCAGTCATTCTTTAGGGCTCTAGCACTCTTATATTGCTCACAAATTTCAAAAATTCTTATAATCATCTGAGGGGTTTTAACTGGATCAATATTGATACTTGTGGTTATATCAGGGATTTGGCTTCAATCTTCTTTTTTGCACTCAGATTTCATCACAGATCTTCTCAATTTTTAAAATGTATTATTTGAACATATTGAACTCCACGGTGGAATTAACCTTTCCCACTTTTTGGCTTATTGTAAAATCAAGATTAGGGGGATTGCGGAAACTCAACATTCATCAAGAGTAGATCCCAGATCTACTATCTTATCCAGTGGAAAGGCTTTGGATCTTTTCCCCTTAATTTAATGAAAAGGGTGAATTGACTGGTATAATTTAGTAGGCGCACTGAGACCTTTACATTACTCTTTACTAAAAGAACAGGGTCTACTCCTCCTTTTGGAGTGCTTAAAAGAGCGTAATTCTTGTGTGATAGAAGAAGTTTAATGGCTGCAATAGTTGGGTTTTTAGTAATGGCGGGTTCTGAGGTGGCAGAATTTGAGTGTGGAAGTTCTTAATTAGATCGTAGCAGTTGATACAGTCATAAGCCAAAATACAACTATTGTCATAGGCAGGTACCCTTTACACGCCACCAGGTATTAGGTTCCACGCTTTACTCTTCTTGATCCCAGGAACTCTTCCACATCAGAATCCAGAACTCCTTAGATCATTATTGGTCCAGTTTCTGTAGGCTTTTCAATTTTGAAGAGTGAAAGTGCTGAAATGTGAGATGACCTGCAAATTTTCCAGTGCAGCAGTAGCTCCACGTGGAAGAACCCATCGCTCAAAACTTTGCTGATAGGGAAAGGCTCAGCCCTCTTACAGGCCAGTTTGCAACATGGCATTTTGAGGTTAAAATTCTTGGTGTCCACCATCACCATATCGCCTAACTGATATCCCAGAGATGTTCTACATTTTTTATTAACAAACTTCTTAGCATCCTGGATTGCTTTTGGTTGCTGCATCTTCATTTTGGTGTATCTTCTAGAAATGAGTCATAAAATTGTCTGCCACAGGAATGCTTGTGCATATCAGAGAACCAATTGTTAAGCGGGATTGTACCCCAAGTTGATGTACAGCGGTGACATACCTGTTGAGGCATGCAACGAGTTGTTATATGAGAATTTGACTAAAGCCAGGTCTCCTGCCCATGTGTCCTTAGCAGTGGTGTCAAAACACCAGAGGTATTGCTTAAGTGACTTATTGTTCCACTCAATTTGTCCATTAGACTATGGGTAATATGCTAACAATTTTAATGGCTTGATGTGTAGTGCTTTGCACAGGGAATCCCAAAACTTTAAGGTAAACTGCAGTCCTTTATTACTTATTATCACTTGTGGTACCCCAAACATAGTAAATATATGGGTCAAAAATAAACTGGCCAAGGTTTCCTATGTGGTTTTACCAGAAATGGGATAAACAGGCTGTATTTTGTGAATAAGTCTACTACAATGATTGCGTCAAACCTTTTAGAGATGGGTAGACCAACTGTTAAAAATCTTAGTGGCATTGCTGCTCGTTCATAGGTATCAACCCCTAAATTGATAACTACACAGGTTTGATGTGTAATCCTCACGTTGTCTGATGATATATATTTAAATTTAAATTTATTGCGAGGAAGGCCAACCAGGGGATGGACACTTCTGAATGTTGACCCAAAAGGAACAAAACTTAGTAACAGGGAAGGCACCCCAGAGAAGCGATGCTATCTCTTGTTGCCAGCGGGAACGCCACTATGGGGAGGGGGAGGGAACGTGTGAAGGGGCCGTAGCCACAATTGAACACGTGTGGAGGAAGGGGTCTAATTTGATGAACCAAACTGGGAACCAGGAGGAGACCAGCTGTCAGCGACGCGGTGGGAGGCATCCAAACATCCACGCCTGAAAATGGTCCACCAAATGGGACCAGAATCTGTGGACAGCTTCTGGGAGGGTGGGGGTGGAGCCTGCGATGGCATCCAAGACAATCGTGTGGATAGTCCACATGGCGATTGCAACCACCAGAGCATGGAGGGAGGGTGGAAGAGAGGATACCATGGATATAGCAAACATATCTCTTGACATACTGAAGGGATGTGTTTGATCCTGGTCAAGCAGACGTTGAACTTCGCGCCATATCACTTTAGAGGTAGGGAACTTCTCCAGGCGGTGGAACAGCGTTCCATACTGGCCACACACGATGCAGGATGAGTGTAAAGCGTTAGAGCGCTCAGCCATATGGTACACCTGCCTCAGGCAGCGCCACACATGTGAACGGATTTGAGGCTGCAACAGAGGATGGTGTGCGTATTTCCAGATAGTTTTTGGGTCTCAGTGGAATAAGGGATGTCCATCATGTCCAGGTAGTCCACCCTGGATAGGACATGGGGCCGTGTGGGGATCAAGCCATCTTGAATGGGTAACCCCTGTACCTCCTGTGTGAACTGAGGAGAGGGGCAGCCTCTCTGTGCTGTGTGTCCACTGATATGAATTCTACACTCGGCGCTCCGCATGGAGAGGAGGATTTGTTTGTAGTGGGTTTTAGAACTGTGAGGACCTGTGGCCGATGGGTGGGAAGCTAGATATTTCATCAAGGAGTGAGAGTTTGATGGATTGTTAAGGCCCAGGGCGCGGGAAAAGTTGGAGTGGGCCGCGCGGGACCAGTGTTGAGAGGGGAGCATGGGGTGGTGATGGCCGCAATCCAGGTGCCCAGGATCTTGGCAGCATGTGCTTTAAAGTCGAGCAGGCCCATGCCACCGTGATGACGAGGGCCAAACATGACCTCAAGCGGCACTGGAGGTGGGCTTGACCAAAGCCACCCTTGCAGAAGGGCATACATAGATATTGAAAAACCTGGGGAGAAGGCGATGGCGTGGGCTCTAAACCAGACTTTGGAGAGGAGCATAGAGTGGCTAAAACAACCCTGCCAGTAAGGGAAATAGGGTGGGCTCTGAGGGAGGCGATGCGCTTCATCACGTTGTCTAGAATACAACTTTCCATTACTGCTGAAGCATACCCGCCTGCCTCCACCCACACGCCCAGATGGCGGACAGGCCCTATGGTAGGGCGTGGCACGAAGGGGAGCACAAGTGGGGCGTGTGGGGTGAGCAGGGAAGGCGAACACGTGTGCGAGTAGATGGGCCAGGCTGGGCACTGGTCGCTGGGGCTTAGCAGGTTTGATACAAACCAAAGAGGATGATTTCAGTTTTGAAAGCGTTCAGTGCAGCATTACTTACCCAGGAATATTACTGGATGAAAGCTTCAAGCGCACGTGCATCTTTATTATTGGACACCCTAGCCTCACAGTTATCTGCAAACGCCATCATCTTGACTGGGGCTTGGCCTGGTACATGGACCCCAGTGAGGTGGGCATTCACGTTTTGAAGTAGTGGGTCAAGGCTGAAGTTGTATAAGAATGGGCTAAGGGGGTCCCTTGGCGTAAGCCCCTTTGAGGGCGGACTACTTCCGTTAGGAAGCCAGGGCCAAGCACTGCCATTGTTGCAGATTCCGTGAACAGCATTACCCAGTTGATGAAGTGAGGGGGCGAGCGTAATTGATGGAGGCAGGCCCTTAAGTATTCCCAGTTTACTCTATCATAGGCCTTCTGTTGGTCCAAAGATACAAGTGCCCCAGAGACTATGGACTGGCATGCATTAGCCACAGAGTGCACGTTGTCCTAAATCGACCTTCTGGGTATGAAACCAAATTTTTCTGGGGAGATGGTGGCAGATGCTACAACCCTAAACAGTTAGCCATGATACTAGTTAAAATTTTTGTATCCGTGTTAGTTAAAGAAATAAGGCGCCAGTTGGTTAGGTCTAGCTTATCCCCTTTAATGCAGAGTGTGACGGTGAAGGCCTCTTGCCCTCCTGGTAGAAGGCGCGTATCCAGAAGGCTCTGGTTAAGGGAGGCAAGCAGCAGTGGGGATATATATTTGAAGTACATTTCTATAGAATTCATATGGAATGCCATCAGGACCTGGGCATTTTCTATTTGGTGCACCGTGGATGGCTGACCAGAGTTCATTAGGAGTAATCAAATTCATTAATCCTTGGTATAAGGAAATGGTGCAGATGTGAGTGCTGTCAATAAATTTCGCCACCTTGGCTGGCTGAATTGGATCAGATTAGTATAACTCAGAGTAATACTTTTGTATTTTGATTGTCACTTTGGCCGGTGTATCCGCAACGGAATCATCTGATCTCCACATCTGTGTGCAGGCCACGCTCTGGCGCAGTGTGAAGAATTTTTAAAAAATATGTGGTGCACGTGTCGCCCTGAGTAATGTGTTTGGCCCTGTACTGAACACAAACTCGATGTTTGTGTTGCTTTCAAGCGCATTGAGGTGGGCAGCTGCTTCTGCCCACTTCTGGCCCAAAGCAGGGCTGTAGCCTGTGGCAGGGATGTTGGATTCCAGGTGTGCCAACTCTGACAGAGCGCGCGAGATGACGGCTGATGTAGATCATGAGCATCAGGAGGAGAGGTGGTGAGTGTGACAGATGGTATCCTCTTTGTAGGCTGACCATGTGGAAATTGGGTCCGCGCAAAACAGTGTAATAAACTCTCTTTCTGAAGTTGCTGATTCCACCCAAGTGGAAAATCCTGGCGATGCAAGTTCAGGTGGGCGGATTTTGCACCAATGCGGGGCCTTAGCCACTGTGACAGGTAAGTGGTAGGTTATCAAGACCAGCCGGTGGTCAGAGAATTCGATTTTTGTTGTTTGGAAGTGGGAAATGTGAGATCAAAATTTCGCCGGTGTGAGGATAAGGTCGATGTGGGACATGGACCTTAATTGGCTGTTGTGGACGTGTGGGCACGTCATGTTTTTGAGTAGCAGGGCTCGCCGCAGCAGCGCGTCTAATAACCCAAGGGTGGCCTTTAGAACGCAAAGTTCTACATGACCCTGGGGGGCGTGGGATGAGGAAGGCCAACGGTCTGTGGGTGAGTCTAGCCAACAGTTTATGTCGCCAACTACAAAAGTGTCAGGGGGTAATGGAAGGGATTTGACTGAAGAGAAAAATTCCCGATGCTCTTGTGCACAGGTTGGGGCATAAATGTTGACGATAGCGTGTGCCACTTCAGCCCATGAGATTGTAACAATGAGGACTCAGCCATTGAGGAAGGATTCTGACAATAAAAATTTAAAAAAATTGTTTTTCCAAACTAGCACCCCACAGTGCTACAATCAGAAGGATAGGGAAGGGAGGAGCATAATTTTTAAGCATCCTCAGAACCTCACAGACTGTGGAACCCTGGATGGCCAGGATGTCCATGGGTAAATTTTTTTGTAAAAAACTCAGTTTCCTAGCCTGGGATGGTGAGGCCTTGAGTCCGGCGATATTCAACATCCCTAAAGTGAAGGCTTCCCCCATCACACCTTAGGTGTGAGGGGTGGGCGCCCAGGCCCACCAGCCTCCTCTAGATCCCCGCGGGCCTTCACGGTAGCATGGGTGTTTGCAGCAATGCTATTGGTAGTTTTGAAAATTTTAGCAGAGAGGTTCGCGTTGGCTTTTGCCTTTGCTTTTGTTTCCCCAATGTTGAACGAATCTTTTGTGGTTCAGATGAGTTTGGTGCACCAACGTTCAGGTCAAAAAAAATTTTCAGGTAGGTTGGAAACCAAGTCAATTTCAATTGGGTCTTGGTTGCAAAGGTCAGGTGAGATTGAGTCGCCCATCAGATCCTCAGATTGGGTGGCCCAATTGGCATGGGCTTCCCAATCTGATTGAGTAAGGTATTACAAAGTTGCTTCTGCCACAAAGATTTCGATGTACTCCTGGCGTTAGGAATGTGGGATAGTGGAGGCGACTTTGGCCGCTTCCTTGGCCACAGCCCTGCGGGCCTGTTTGGCCTTCTTTCGCTCTTGAGGGGAGATAGGCTTTACTAGTAATTGTCAGCCTTGTGCTCCTCACGGGAAAGCCTCTTTGGTGCTGGTGGTTGGTTCATATAAGCCTCTCCGCTGGCCATGGCCGCTGAGAGGTGCTCTTGGAATGTGACGCCCTCCTTGATGGGGCATGCGTGCGCCTTGTGGCTGAACGCGTCACAGTGGGTGCAGATGGGGGTGTGCTGTCCACAGTTACCCAGAAAGGGTGGGTGGTATGCCCTTCAATTTTGATATATGTGGAGTTCGGAATCTAGGTTAGGTCCTTTGCAATCTCCTCGGTTGGGGTCAGAACTGCGATGGCTTTGCTGGTGCACAGGTATGGCATCAGCATAAAGTGTTGCATTGCAAAGGATTGTATTTTGCTGGTTACAGTGAGACCATCTTTCAGATGCTGCTCCAGAATGGCACTCTTGACTGTAGTGGGCAAAAAGTCAAACGTGAGGAAAATTTGGTTGGATTTTTTAATCTGGTGCGTTTGGTTTCAATGACCCGTTGCCCTTTGAGGAGGTTGATCACTACGCGCACTGCAGAAGCTTCGTCTACTGCCTCCTTGTTTTTGAAACGGAGGTCCAGCCAACTGCATGACATGGAGTGAGGTGCGACATACACCGCAGTTGGGAAAAAAGTGTGCACATCCCCACAAAATTTTTCCCATAAAGCTGTTTGTTGGATATCCAGAAACACCCATACTCCATATTCCACTGATGAGAGTGGTTGAGATTGCGGCGTGTTGATGTACTGGTTGCATCGTGCTTGCCAAGTGAGGATTTCTTGGGAAATAGTGACCGCTGGTTTTTTATTTTTTCTATTCTGTCAGTTTCTCCGGGGCGTTTTCAAACATTAGAGGTCACAGGCCTACCACCTGTGCCTCTTACCTTACTTGCCAAACTGCTCCCTGACATGGGCGCAGACTAATCTCCTCTGTGATATTATTAAACTAGATTCAGACTCTGAATTGAATAAGTTGCAAAAGTGATTGCAACGAGAGAGAAAAGTCTTGTCTGATGATATATATAATTAATTGGTAATAGTATGAAGCATATGATCCATAGTTGAATAGATCACTATTGTTAGATCCAACGCTTGACCAGTAATCCTCCTCAAAATAATCTAGATGTCCTCTCTTCAGGATTTATTCCCTTATCCGCCTAACTTTATCCAAACTCAGATCCTAGTTTATGGCCTTTACTCTGGTGACACAGTTGGCAGCAATTCCCATCTTAACTCAGCTTCTCTTCTCTAAATCCTCAATCCCTAATCTTTATTTTTATAATAGTTCCCAATTAAATCACACAGCAATAATTTCCTTGAAGATTAATAGAACTAACAATGAATTCTTCTAATGTATATTTTTATTAAGTGAATTACTCAGAGGATTATAGAGGGAATTTGGTGCCCACCCTTGGTGGGCGCCTCAGCAATGAAATGGCAGCTGTTGCTGTTGAATTACCCTTTGTCTTCTCTTCAGCAATGGTCTTCCCCACCCTGGTATGTATTCCATCATTTGACACCCTTGACACCTAAAACAGAAAGAATCAGAAAACGTGTCCATAAAGTTTTCTACTCAATCCCAGAAATCAACCATACTTGGCAATCGACCTGCTTAGTTAATGTGACTTTTTACCCATTAAGGTAGGTTGCAAACCAAAGGATCAATTTTCAAATGCAGATGTCATCACTCGCCTAGTCACTTGTTTCTTAAATTTATAATTGGTCAGTGATGAAACCTGACCAATCTCAAATAGGTACACCTAATAGTTAATCATTGATAAATAATCAGAAGCCCCTATTTTATTGGCAACTCTCCCCATAGGATCTCAAGCATTCACCTAGATTTATCCCCAATGGATCCAAACCAGGAAAATTATCTAAAATCCCCCAAACACTGTTAACCCAAAATTGGGGTCAACCGTTATCCAATTCACTTTCTATAGGGAATTATCCCCTAATTACCACCAGTAATCTAGACGGCTGGAAATTTGGTCAAAAATCCCAACACAAACGATAAAGTCTGATACTGAAGTCCATGGTCCCACTGCCTGATACAGTGGATGTAACAAACCCATTTTGCCCCATCCTGTCAGATTTGGATCACGCACCTGTCAGGCAACACTCTATCCATGTTGGTACAACCTTTGTCAGACATTCCAGCCATATTCTCTCGTTATCAGTTTAATAGTCTTCTTGCCTCCTAGATGCCCATTTTCAGATTATCATGATGTCCTTTTATAACTTATGAGTATAAAATTTTGGATACCTATATGTGATTACTGAAGTAATTCACCCTACCCCTTTGTAAATACCAAGTGATGGGGCTTTTCACCGCCTGTATCATGTTCCCTAGGGCTTGTCCTTTGGGGTTTTCTAATTGTGCATCTAATAAGGCATCCAGGAGGGAATCTTAAGCGTTGGTCATAGGGCTTATTTCAGGGGTATCCTGTTGCGCAGGGCCTGTGGGGTTAATGCGGGTTTAGCTAAGGACTTGAGGGGTGAAGTTTTGGGTTTTTCATGGGGTGTTATTGCAGCAATAATTGCTTATTATTCTGGTGGCTCAGACAATACTTGTTGTGAGGGAATCACCATAATTAACTCGATCTCTCATAGGATCATATCCAATATACAAGCTTCCAAACAGTATCTCTGGCAATATATGTGTAGTACCCTTGAAGAACTCATACTCGAATTGGAGTTAAGGAGGTCTTGATGGTGTGTTCTGGTTTGCCTGTGTGCTAATTTCTGCAGTTTGCAATAGTATATGTGTGAACTTTGGTCAATGCGCACTGTTACCATGTGTTTTGCTCCCTGCATCAAATATTGGCAGTGCATCATTGCTCATGCTACAGCGGCCAACTCTTTGCCATATATTACCTATGGTTGTTCAGCGCCAGTAAATTTTCTAGAGAAGTATGACACCAGGTGTTTGCAACCAACGTGTTCCTGTATGTCAGGGACTGGTTACAGTTGTCCTGGTTGGGGTTAGCTACCATGAGCTAGAATAACCAAGGGTTTGGATCCAGTATGACCAGGATATTAGATGCGTCCAAATATAAGAAACTATGGGTATAATGGTATAGAAGTTGCCCACATATATGATTTTAGGTGAAAAAAGGTAAAGGGGAGTTTCTGGAATTTTGGGGTGTAGATCGGGATTGTTAATATTTTAGTAATGACTTTAGCAGTGTTTGCATAAGTTAGAATGAACTATTGACTGCAAAAACTTAACAATATGAATGATTAAATTATGTTTCTATTTTTCTTCTTGAACTTACTAGAGCTTAATTAATTTTTAAGCAGTACTATCTCCTTCTTCTGAGCTTCTGGAATTACTGTTTGTAAATGATTTTTTAAGACCATTGGATTTGTCTAAATTTCATTGCAGCTATTGTTTGGTAAGCAATTAACCGACTCAATTTCACCATATAATTTCTTATGTCTAGCCGATCTCACTTCATTGCATAGATTATCAATCAGGAAGATTAATTCTATGGCTTATGGTAGTTTCCTCATGTCAGGATTCACCCTGACACTGTGGAAATACTTTCCCTACAGCAGTTTTAGAAGAATTGCATGCTAAAATAAATGATTTGTCCTCATTGATGTGCCAAAAACTGGTGCTGAGGTAAAAACCTCTATAATGGCATCAAAAGTTCACTGCCATTCCTCTGACCATACAAACGACGCATTTTTGCCAGTTAGGGGATTAATGGTGGTTGCCAATTCCAAAATTGGTAAAAAGCTTTTTTTCAAGGTGGTGAAAGATTCTTGAAAACCAAGAAGCTGCCTCTGAGTGGTGTGTATTTCCAACATCCTTATAGCTTCCAGTTTTTGGGGGTGATGGAATGGCCATCCTTAAGTACCAAGTTTCCAAAAAACTGCTCTTTGTCTTTAAGATTCACATTATGATGGCTTTCCATGCAGGCCCATGTGCTGCAAGGCGGCAGCCACCACAACAAGGTCCTTTTTGTGCTGCTTCGACATAGTAAAGTGGACCAGGATGTCATTGATATATTCTACTAAACACATAAAGTGGAGGTCGCTTAGCATATGATTGATGACCCTTTGGAAACAGCGGGGGTGTTTTTAATCCTTAATGGCTTAACCTTGAACTAATATATGCCATGGCATGTTCATATAGCTGTCATCCATTCTTATCCTTCTTTCACTCAGACCTGGTGAGATGCATTTTATAGGTCTAATTTAAAAACACTTTGACTTGGCAACCACTTAAGAGATTGCAGCCTCCCGTGGAAGTGGGTACAGATAAGAACTGTGATATTATTTATGTAGCACAACCCACAAAAGTCTAAATGGTGCCATTTAGTTTTTGAGCAAATACCATGGGGAGATGACACTTGCGAGGTCTTTTCAATTAAACATCCCTTAGCCATCATCTCATCAAAAAAATAAATTTTTAAGGCTTAAGTCTGGGTGGCAGTATATGGGTAAAGTGGAAAATTGATCTTAGTGAGATTTATCAAGTGAAAGTCAATGTCAAACTTAATTTGAGTGGCAAGCATTTTGCCTTGTCTATGTCAAAATCTCTTTGTAGAGCTTTAGTATTAAGGGCATTTACGGTAGGTCAGCTACCATGCTCAAGATGGAGTATTCTAATATGGCCATCAAAGCATACTTTGCTAGCATGGGGAGCATAGGAATATGGCAAAATGTTAGAAGGTCATAAAGGTGAGCTTATACCATTCAAGGTAATTGTAACCAACTGCCAGTGCCATCATCCTAAGCTCAGTATCATGGGGTAGAGTAGGTCCATAATCACAAAGAAAATGGCATGAAATTTTTAACCATGGGCCAAAAAGTTCAACAGCTTGAATAAGGGCAGGGTAATTATCAGTACCCTAGAGGCCTCATGATGGAAGCCCATGTGGTAACTGCTAGGAAATAACGCTTGTGCCATCTTGAGATTTATAAAATTCCCTAAAGCTTCTATGTCAATTAGTGCTTTCACCACAGCCCACCTTGAGCCAACTGTAATGTCCACAGCGAACAAAAATAAGCATTATCAAATTTAAAGATGCTGTTCATGACGCATATTCTAAAGCAGTTTTTTTTCATAGGAAACTTGAATTTTTTGGGATTTATTGAGAAATTGGGAAGGAATTGCTGCCGCTCAAGCATACAGCAGATGGTCCAATGTGGGGACTGAAGAATCCATCAATGGGCGTATGTGGCTGAGATAAATGATTATGGGCTGCATTGGCGATCCTCTTGGACTTTTTCCATTGTCTCAAGTTGGTAGGGGACAGATCTGGGGAATCAGGTCCACAGAAATAAAAAAGGTGCAAGGGTCTGTTTGACACATTGCTGATGAGGTTCATAAGTTTGGTTCCGTGTAGGTTGGATGAATTACTAAGATCCCCAGGACATCCAGTTGTTAATTGAATGATTCATGTGATTGGGAAGTGGTATGGCCATGATATGTGGTTTTGGGAAACGCACTACATTTGTGGGACACGCGGTCAATAATTGCATAACTTCATTATCTTAAGACATTGGAGGTACATATAGAGCGAGGGCCAGTACTTCCAGCGCACAAGAGTGTATATCTTGGTGGTTTACTTCCATCATAATGAAGTTGGTTGCGTCGCCAGTTTTTGTCCTTTGTTCCATATCTGTTTTGTTGTTCGGGCACTCCTCAGAGTTTAACAATACAAGTACCTATATTTGGTGGATGGAGTATCTTTGATGTAGCGGATGTGTGTCTTAAGGGTGGTAATTTCTTGGTAGCTCAGATTTTGGGGTGGGCCTTGATCTGCTGGACCAGCTTGTATTCACCCTCCAACATTTGAGGTCCATTGTGCCATGCCATGTGAAAAAGCTCCCTGGTTAAGAGAATCCTGGAACGCAGCAATGGCAATGACTTTTGGGAGTTGGGGTGAATCTGCTAGTTAGTGGAAGGCCTAAATGTGTTCTGGAAGTTTTGAATTACACTTCCAATGGGGCAGGCTGTATCTCGAAGTTACACTGGGCGTATTCTCCAAAAATGCAATGAAGTAAATAAGAAAATACAGGTTAAACTCTACCTAATTCTTATTTTTGAAAAGAGGAAATATTTATAGGCTTTTTTACAGTTTGTAATCTATCAGAGTGAATTAATCTCTGCATGATTGAATCTTCAATCAGTTGATCAGGATCTGATTGATCATCAACTTTGATAGATTGTGATAGATTGCTCGCTCCTTCTGATGATGTTGGGGGAATTAAGGAAGGGGATTTTTCAGAGATATGCAAATTTGGTAAAATCCTGACACTTCCCCCTCAAGATTTGATCGCGGTGGAGGATGACATTCTTAAAAACCTAGGATGAATACGATTTACCACAATACCAGTATCAGTATGAACAATCAAATATTCTAGTCCTTTTCAAAATATAACTCTATAAGGAACAGACCAATTAGTTCCCAGCTTTTCAGTCCAGTCCACCTGGCCAAGAATATAGTACATAACATAATCTCCAATAGATATTCAGGTAAGACTGGTTTATGTTGATTGCTTTGTAGAGTCTCTCTTCAAGTGGTGGTTTCAATTGAATTCATTGCTTGAGCCTGGAGGCGGATAATCTCATCAGCCAAATTTCTCATAACTAAATCAGAATTTTCTGGGATGCTTTCTTCAAGGATAGTCTGAACACTAGAAGGGACTGAAGGATCCCGCCCATATATACACTTAAACGGGGACATCTTGATAATGTGGTGATAGCTTATCCAATAAGCAAACAAGGTTCTCGGTAAATAAAAATTCCACTGAGTTGGATCAGTTGAGGCCATTTTCTTTAAAATTAAGACCAAGGTTCCATTAACTCATTCAATGGACCCATTTGTGGATGGATTATATGGGACAACAAATCACTGAGTAGTGTTAAATAATTTTGATAACTCCTGTATAAGCTGTAAGGTGA
Source organism: Massospora cicadina (assembly GCA_022478985.1). NCBI lineage: Eukaryota > Fungi > Entomophthoromycota > Entomophthoromycetes > Entomophthorales > Entomophthoraceae > Massospora > Massospora cicadina. The sequence goes on along the minus strand of JAKSZP010014990.1, from coordinate 32,461 downwards.
ATTAGTCCCATTATCTGACATAAGGACCTTTGGACATCCATGTTGGGAAATAATATGCTGATATAGGAATAAGGCTGTAGTCTTAGCCAAAGGGGTAGCAATTGAAATGGCCTCAACCCATTTGGTCAAATGGTCGATGGCCATAATGATATACTGATGACCATGCACTCCTCGAGGAAAAGGCCCTACAACATCAATGCTGACTACTTCAAATGCCTTAGTTGGGGAAATGACTTGATGTTGATAAGTAGGGTTGGTAGTTCCATGACGTTTGCAAGTAAGACATGAGTCAAGAGTCTCCCAAATGAACTTGGTCATGTTGTTCCAATAGTATCAAGTCTTCAACCATTCTTGAGTTTTCTTTAAGCCGCTATGACCAACTTGTTCATGACCTTCCATTACAGCGTGAAACCTGGAGTTGGGATGTAGGAAGGGCAACCACTTAGACTTGACTTTCTTGTAAAAAGCTCCATCTTGAATCATAGTATCCTTGGTAATTGATTTTAGATAGGCTGATTCTCTTCAGTCTCTCAATCCCATAATTCCAGTCATCCAATAAGATTATACAAGCGTTCTTCTTTTTCTGGTTCCAAGGTCAGAATAGGTAGTCAGGATAACCCATCCACATTTTGATGCTGAGCTCCTGAGCGATGAACAATGGAAAAATCGTAATTTTGCAATCATAAAGCCCAACGGGCCAACCTCCCATCAGGATCCTTCATATTCTGCAGCCATCGTAAGGAGGAATGGTCAGTAATAATGGTGAAATGGGTACCATATAAAAAGGGCCAAAAATGCTTGATGGCCAAAATTACCGCCAAACATTCCCGCTCAGTAACATTATAATTTTGTTCAGCCTTTGACAAAGTTTTGCTATAGTAAGCAACAGGATGATCCTTATTTTCTTCATCACACTGAGATAAAATAGCCCCAATAGCGACATTGCTTGCATCCATATGTAGAAAGAAAGGCTTATCAAACTGAGGGTGAATTAGAACAGGTGCCTTCATCAAGGCAGTACGCAGAGAATTGAAAGACTGTTCTTGAGCTGATCCCCACTCAAAAAACACTCCTTTTTGCAATAGATAAAATAAGGGTTCAGCCATATCAGCAAAGTTGGGAATAAATTGCCAATAATACCCAACCATACTGAGAAAGACTTGAATATCCCATAAAGAAGAGGGAGGAGGCATCTGTTGGATGGCTTGAACTTTGTCCGCAAGAGGTTTAATCCTTTTAGCTGAAACCTAATATCCTATGAAGTCCATTTCATTTTGAAAGAATGAGCACTTGGAGGGCTTGAGCTTTAAGGAAGAGCCCCAAATTTTGGCTGAAAACTTCTTTTAAATGGTTTAAATGCTCAGTAAAGGTTTTGGAAAACACGGTAATGTTCATCAAGATATACCAGAACACAAGTAAGCTTTAAATCCCGCAGCATACTGTCCATGGCCCTTTGGAAAGTTGCAGGGGCATTGCTTGGGCCTTGAGGCATGTGAGTTGGTTCAAACAACCCTTCACTTGATATCAGGGCAAACTTGGCACGATCTTCTGGAGACAGTTCAATTTGCCAATATCCACTGGCTAATTCCATGGCCAAAAAATAGGTGGATCCAGCCAACAATCTAAGAGAATCATCAATCCTAGGTAAGGGATAACAGTCCCATCGAGTAATAGCATTCAATTAACGATAATCCATCATGACTCAATGAGAACCATCTTTCTTCTTAACCAACAACAATGGGGATGACCAGGGACTATTTGAGGGTTTCAATAATCCAGCCTCTAGAAATTGATTCAACTCCTTAGTAACCTGGGTTTCTTCTACTTTGGATTTACAATAGGGCTTTGCACGTATAGGAAGGTGATCACCAGTTTCAACAGTGTGCACTACACCTTTCATCTTCCCAAAATCATAAGTATGCCTAGCATTAATGTCGGAATATTCGTCTAATAATTGAAGCACTTGTTTCTCCTGTTCCTTAGAGAGATGTTTCCCGATAGCAGGTCCCACAGTAAGGATTTCCTGATCACTCTCCAATCCAAAGTCTTATAAACTCCCAAAGGGTTTAATATCATATATACAAGATAAGGGTAACAGCTTGACATAAGCAATTGGGCGCTCTCAATCTACCATATTTTGGCACATTAGTAAGGTTTGCTAGTAAGACAGATAAAGAGCCTGAATAAGCATAATCCAATATTCCAGGACAAGGCAAGAATTCTTTGGCAGAAGGATTGATAGTGCCCTGGACTTGTAGCAAATGCCCCTTGGGAATCGAAAAGTGCAAAGAAGTATTAATGATCACTTGTGATTTTGGTGGAATAACTAATTTCTAAGGAGAAAAAATAGGCATTCCCTCTTCAATATCAGCCGATGTAGGAGGTAGTTTTGCATGAAGATCTTCAACATGATACTGAAGTGAATAAGACCTTTTAGTTCCTTCTAGCAGACATAACTGATGTCAAGTGAAAGCATGATCAGATAAAAGTAAGGGAACTCGATACCCCAAGAGAGACAACAACGAGTTAGGGTAGTTGATAATTCCATCAAATTCTCATAAAAATTGAGTTCCCAAGAATAGGTCATAACCCAAATTATTGAGCACAATCGCTGGAATGGTAAAGGTTAATTTTCCAATTTTCAGAGGAAGGGATTAAAAAGCTCTAATAGACCAAGTACTCTGAGGGCCAGCGGTGCCATATTCTTCATAATGAGAAATATTGGGGGTTAATTTAATCCATTTGACCAATTTGGAGGAGACAACATTCACCAGGGATCCAGTATCTATAATAGCCTTGCCATTGATTTGATTTACTCGGAAATTAATTTTAATAATGGTGCTTCCAAACTGAGAGGATAATGCCAATAAGGAGGGTAAGGAATAAGAAGAATGGTCATCTTTATTACACTCAATTGAACTTTGCTGCTCTTGCTGCGCACTCACATCATTATCAAGGTGAAGAATATTATTGCTTATCTCTTTTCTTTTTTTCATCTGCTTCCTTTTTAAAATAACAATCCTCAGTATGAAAGTAGCGATGACATTAATTACACTGGATCACTCTAGTGTTCTCAGGCATGGCAAAGACTTTAGGCTGACTAGGTCTAGGAGACTCATAAACTCGGGGTTTTTCAGAGAATTGAGGGGGCAACTCCAATAAGGCCTCCTTAATATCCAAAATACTTCGGAAATTCTTTTTGACACTGATCAGATAGACTTGCATTTGCGTCCTAGTAGTAAAGGCTGACAGAACTGCGGTTATTGCATCGTCCAAGTTTAACTGACCACATGCTACAAAAGTTTGAGCTTCCTGATAGAACCAATGATCAAAGACCTTAATAGATTCATTTTGGTGGGTCTGTATACCCATAAAGGCCTCTTTTTGCGAAGATAGGGTCTGCTCACTTCCAAAATCTTCGATCAATGCTTCTTTGACTTGAGCCCAAGTAAAGCAAGTCATTAAGTGTGGAATCATAATATCTTGAGCCAATTGAGTAAGGCGATTAGGCAAGTAATTCATCTTTTGGTGATCCATGGCCTCACTTAATGCCTTTTCATACAGATATAGAAAGGCGATAATGCTGCCTTCCCCTGGGGAGTTTTATCCTTAAATACTGGCTTGAAACTTATGGGAGCATTGGTAGTCAAAACATGCACTCCAGGTTATTCAGATTGAGTAGACATATAAGAGGCAGAATTTGAAGCTTGAGAAGAAAATTGAGGGTAAGGACCAACAGCTTCCATCCAAAATTTGTTATGACGTCGATTTAGGTCTGCATGCCCTACTTTCTCATCTAGTTGGCGAGATAGCTCAAAAATCTGTTCCTGTTATACATTGTACTTGAGTTCCAGAGTCTCGTTTTTCGCTTGGAGCAATTCCCCTTTTGATTCACAAGCATGTAATAAGGTATCATTGTCCTTGCCCACTTTCCCAAATTGATCAATTCATTGGACAAGGACTGCAGAGTCAAAAGGGGGTCAATTGGTACCCCATCAGGGGTAGGTTGCATTCTTTGGCCACCTTAGAGAATTTTTCACATAAGTGAGTCATCACGTTCATGAGAGAGTAAATTTTCTGATAAGATCCTGAATGACCATCAGCGCCTGGAGGTCCATGAGGTCCATCTGCACCTGAGGGTCCACGGGGCCCTACATCTCCAGGTGGCCCAAGAGGTCCTTCTACCCCAGGAGGACCCATATTTCCAGAGGTTTTCTCTACTTCATTGACCCAGAATTGAATTCCTGAGTACAATTGTTCCAATTGAAAAAGATGGGTTCTAATTTTTTCCTCCATTGCTTGAGTATGCTCAAAGAGTTGAAACACCCTCTCTCCATTCCTTCTGGATCTCTTGAACCTTTTTTGGAAACTGTACATCAATAAAATTTTATACCCATGACCAAACTGAATGAGCTGCTGTTTTACTTCATTGAGGGAAGTTTACATCATTAACAATAGCATCACGATTATCTCAGCTAAACTTGGAGGCCAACTTGAAAAACTCGGAAATATAATTATTCAAGGATTGGAGTCCTTCTAGTAAATTGAGCATCCCTTATTGATGCATTCCAACTACAGGTAGCAAGTGGTATAAGGTAGGATGTACAAGTTGTTGTAGATATTGTTCGGAGACAATCCCTGGCATTTGAGAGGTTTGCAGCACTTCTCACAATATAGAAGGTACTGCATTTGATCAAGATTGGGTAGAACGTATCCAGGGATTAGAGCCCCTTTGAGTAATTGATTGAAATTTTGCAAGGCCTCAGGTGGCATTTGAAAGTCTGAGGCAAAACTTAAGTTAGGATTATAGAATTCCAAGTTGGCCCAAAATTCCAACGTGGAGGGTAATCTTGGGATTTGGGCTCCAATTGAAGGGACCCATCAAAAATACTGCCTTGCTCTTGATCTTGAGCCTCATCAGGCGAAAATTGAGAATCCATGGTGATAGACGTGGTCACTGATGCATAACTCAGAGAGTCCCTGTAGTGAGCACCAGTCTGGAAGTTTTTGAATTACACTTCCAATGGGGCAGGTTGTATCTTGAAGTTACACTGGGCAGATTCTCCAAAAATGCAATGAAGTAAATAGGAAAATACAGGTTAAACTTGACCTAATTTTTATTTTTGAAAAGAGGAAATATTTATAGGCTTTTTTACGGTTCATAATCTATCAGAGTGAATTAATTTCTGCGCAATTGAATCTTCAATCAGTTGATCAGGATCCAATTGATCATCAACTTTGATAGATTTTGATAGATTGCTCGCTCCTTCTAATGATATTAGGGGAATTGGGGAAGAAATTTTTTGGAGATATGCAAATTCAGTGAAATCCTGACAACTTTCAAAGACATACAGTAGTGCCATAGATCGCTGATCTTCTGTGGCTTCCATATTTCCATTTAATGTGGCTCAAAAATAAAAGTTCCACTAGAACTCCCAGTACCTGGTGATTCACTTTGTCTGAAGGGAAGGAAGTGGGTCCTATCACCATTACATTGCACGCTTTTGCACTCAAGGGGGAATCAAATGCACCGCTTGAATGAAAGGTACTTGTTTGATGGCTCTGATCAACGCTAACCATAACCAAAATGTCATGAGGGCGCACATAAGGCCATATAAAATTTGTTTACCAGTTGAAGATCCCAGGTTTAACAATTCCTGGGCCAATGACATAACAGTGGTTTTAATTGGTTGGGTTAATATGTCATACAACTGATGTTCCAAGGAAAGATTTTGCTTCCATTTTAGGTAATCTAATACTATAACAGCATCCATAATCTGCACGGCATTGCCTTTCTGATAATTCTATATTAAGATAGGTGAATAGATAAGTGTGGGAAATATTGATCAATGAACATCATTCCCATCCCAACCTCTTGGCTGAGCATCTGTAATAAAATATGATTAGGCTTTGAGAATTATATACTTACTGGTTGTATTAAGTGGGGAAATGATTACTTCCTTCCAGATTGTACATTTGGCCCAAATCCCTGACTCCTTTGAATGCACACTTGATAGCGGGGATTAACAATGTTCTAGTCAGTTTTGATCCCATTAGTTCTCCCCCAGAGGCTGTCTTCCAGATTATAATTTTTAGTCACTTCATAATTGTGGCAGATTGGATTAGACATTTGGTCATTCCTCTCAGGATGATAATCTGAATATGTATTTATTTGGTTAGATGAAGCATGCAATACTCCTAGGGGACAATTCCAAGTATTTTTTAATGAGGGAGGCTAAGGCTGTAATCACCAATGATACAGCCATTACCACTACTGATATAAATGAGCGCGGCCCTCCATTTGTTGAGGTGTTTCTTTTTGGGCGACCAGATTCTTTGTAAATTTAAAAAAAATTAAGAGTATCTTTGGAATAATTATTGATATATTAAGAATAAAACGAAATACCCAGCACTCTACCATTATCAGAGTGCTGGGTTTTTATAACTTGAGCGATTTTATTAGCATAGATTGGCGAATATTTCAGATGACAGGATGCGCAAATTTTCCAAGGAGCACTAGACCTTTGCACCATTTTGTCGATTTCACATTTCAGGTTGCTCATTAATTTGTTTGTGCTGCTGAATTTCACTCGTTCATTGGGGCATTAACCTTCTTGCGTTGCTCACAATTTTTACAAGTTTTTTATTTGATCATATGATAGTTTTCAGATAATAGATCATGAACCATGTGGCCCATCAGGGATTCATCTTCATTTCACTCGTTTGCAACCAAGTTTCATCATGGATACTCCTAATTTTCTTAACGTGATTCTTGGTTGAATTAAACTGCATGGTAAATTTGATCCTTCCCACTTTTCAGCTGATTGTAAAATCAAGATGAGGGGGTGGCGGAAACTCAACATTTGTAAAGTGTGTTGTTAACTTTTGAGCGCTGATTACTCTTAATTATGAGTAATAAATATAAACTTTTGGGTGGCTCACTTTGGCTCTTCAGTTAAATTCATAGGCTGTTGATATGTTCGTTTATTAGACAGTTTATTTTTTGAATAAAGATGGTTAGTAAAGATATGAAAAGACTATTTTAGTTGAGCCCTCCAAAAAACCAGGTTGAGTATATAAGTCCAAAGCTAAACAGGTGCTTGACCTTTAGTCTATTGAAGATATCTCTAGAATGGTAGGGGACTTCTTCTGTCCTTTCTCTTATTGCAGAGTTCACGGAGATCTTAATAACCTAATACTTCTTTTTTAGTACTAGATGGTTAATAACCAAATACTTCAAATAAAGGAAACTCAATCTTTCAACTCTTATTCTGAGGGCCAGCTTATACAGTATAAAGTAAAGGCTTTAACTAAAACTTAATTGCGCTATTTGTATCTTATTTTATTTACTGTAAAATTAGGCAATTTAAAGGGGATCCAGAAACAAACTCTTCCATTTGCGCCTCGCTAGTAATCATCAACTATTGCTGGTGAATTATCCCTTTGAGGTCGCACCCATGAGGGCTTTCCCCATTCGCCTAGTTAAATTAACTGCTGATCAGAGTTGAGATATCTTCATGGTCAAATGAGGAAAGTGTACCTACAATTTTCAATCAACCTTGGCGGAATAACCTCTTTGGGCTAGCAGTCTGCTTAGGTAATGGGACCTAGTCCCATCAACTGCAGACCGCAAAACCTACTAGTTTAAACTATGAGTTACTCCCAGAAGCATTGCTGATGCTTCAGTAACTAAACATAGTTTTCCTAAGTCATTGGTAAGCCCCAATTAATATGACTAAATTAGAAATATTTAAATCAATAAAACTATAAAGTATATTCATTGTTGGGATCATCCCTGATGAAACATTACCAATCTAAAGAAGCAACACCTTTAAGATTTATAAAAAAATTTTAGTTTTAATTCCCTAAACAATAGTTATCATTAAAAATGATGACTCCCGCATCCCTTAGATGATCTAATCCCTACAAGAAAATAGTTATATGTAATATAATCAGCTATGTAATATGGGCATACCAAAATCCCAACAGTTTTGTCCCAGATCCACTATCTTTTTTAGCAAAAAGGCTCATAAACTTTCCCCTTCCTTGAAAAAAGAGTTAATCGTCCTATCTTCATTAATAGTTGCAATGGGGACCCTCACAGTTTATTAAACAGTTAGTGATTGCTTTATTAACAAGTTAATTGAATTTGGTTAGTTGTTAATGGTTCATGGTTATTAAATAAGTTTAGTTTGGTTTTACCAAGCAGTTAGTGATTGGTTGAATTGGTAAGTTCAATGGTTTTAGTAAAGAAGTTTAGTGTTTATCAAGTAAGCAATGGGGCCATTATAGTAGATATATACATTCTAAATTAACTAACAATATTGTTGCTTTGCTTACAGTTGTTGTTGCTTTCTCCATTAAAAAAACAAACCTCCTAAACCCATATGTTGGGATTTTTCCCATATTCCCAGCTAGCTATATTACCAGGAAACGCTAGGGGATAATTCCTTAATGCAAAGTGAATTGGAAATTGGTTGACCCTGGTTTTGGGGTAACTATGTTCAGGGGATTTTAGTTATTAGCCTAGTTTGATCTGTTGGGGATTTATCTGGTTGAATGCTTAAGATCTCTTTGGGCAGAGTTGTCAACGAAATAGGGGCATCTGATAGTTGATTAACTATCAGGTGTACCAATTGGTATTGGTAAGCTTCATCACCAAATGATTAAGAATTTAAGTAGTAAGTTGTGAGGTGAGTGATGCCACCTGTAACTAGCAAATAGATCATTCAGTTTACAACCGGCCTTAATGGATAACAAGTCCCATTACTTAAGCAGGTCCTTGCCAAATATGATTTGGTTTGCTTGGATTGAGAGGAAAACGTTAAACACATTTTCTGACACTTTCCATCTTAGGTCTCAAGGATGTCCAATGATGAAATCCTAGCCAGGATGAGTAAGACCATTGCTGCTGAGATGAGGATGGGTGATCTAATGGCAAAGGCTGCCATTTCATCAAAGAGGTGTCAACTGAGGGTCAGGCGCCGAATCCCCCACTATAAATTCCCTAGAATTCACTAATAATAAAAAACAGAGTTTAATAAAGAGTAGTATAGAGTATAAAGTAGATATGCCAGTCTAGTAATCTTTATCATCATTCATTTGTTCTATTCTTTCTCAGGGGTATTATTGCAGTGTGCAATAATTGGGAGACTCCTTATGGAAAAGAGTAAGGATCTGAGTGGAGATCTAGAGAAAAAGTAGGAATTAAATCAGGGATTGCTGCTAACTGTGTGTTGAACCGGAGAAACCATAAATGGGAATCTAAGAGGAGATTGGGTTAGACGGTATGAGGGAACAAATCCTTATTTTAAAACATCACAAGTATTTCAAGAGGAAATACTGGCCAAGTGTTGGGCTGAGATCTAGGACTTCCATGCAACTATGGATAATAGTCATCATACTATTGTTAATCATTATATCAAATACTATACAACGTGGATAAATTGCACAAAACCCAGACCTGTGCAAGTAATAAGTTTATAGGGGTTTTTGGCTGAAAATAATTAAACCTATAAATTTTTATAAAATGTTGCTCACTACAGGGGTGTAGTTAAGTAGAAGAACTTATAAGGATGTCATATAAAATTGAATTAAGAAACATATGCTCAGAGTTAGCCACCATTAATTAGAATGCCCTAAACTCAGTTGATCATCAAGAATATGAAGTTTTGTAAGAAAGAGTTGCCAAGATGGAGGAAAATATCAATAATGTCATGAGTTTTGGGAATGAGTTACTTGTAAAAGTAACGTCATAAAAGAATAAAGAAGGGGACTTAATTTGAGAAGTCTTTTTCTGAAAACGGAGTGTAAAGCAGATCATGTTTGTTTAAGAGCTTTCAGCGTTGATATTGAGTGACTGATTAAACAGTTCAATGAGCTAAAAACTCACAAATGCGATTGTGAGCCATATGTGGCAACTGATGCCTAAGAAAGAACTCATCATAAGATAATTTGGAAGGCGAATACCCAAGAAACATGCCACCTGCTTTTGCCACTATTTTAGAGATGACGCCTAAAATCACTCCATAAGTGAGACAAGTAGCCAAGCCTAGAGAGGTGGCTAGAGAAACCTTGGAGGAATTCAAGTCAACACCAAAATTGCTAAATTTCCATTGGGATAACGCTCCAGAATTTTTCTGACTGTTCAATATGACTATGTACAGATACGGTTATTGTCAACAGGCATTGATGGTGATGAATTGCCTAGACACCAATTGCAATTACTTAATGTTTCCCCACCTGGAGGGGGACAGCTATTCATATTCAGAGTCCAAAGCGGCCATTGTGTAGAAATTTGGGAGCCCAACGCGCATGTCAAAGCGCAAACAAGAATTTATGGGCATCCAATTCCATAAAGATGAATCATTAGCAAGCTTCATGGATCGTTCATACCTGAAATCACAAATCCTAGTTGGAGTGAAGTTACTGGAGACTTTGATGCCAGAATTGCATTACAAGCAACCCTTTGGCCCTACTGCAATTTACACTGAATGATGTCTTACATGTTTGTGACAAAAATTACTACTCTCAGATGGTAGATAATTTGAAAGTCTTTGGAGCAACCTTTGGTGCCCCAAACAGAAGTTTCAAATCCAACCCAGTATGAAATACAAATATCACAAAGGGGAACAAGGGTGCTAAAGAAATGAACAACCAAGCCATGCTGGTAGATAAGCCCAAAGAGTTCAAGCAGATTAATAAGAAAGAGAAAGTCTGTTACTAATGTGGAGGAAAGGGACATTACGCTGTAAATTGCAAGAAGCCCAAGGAGCAAATCAACGTGGTCCAAGCAAATTAGTCTGTAGCCGCAAAGGAGTCGGGAAAAAGGCCTGTGGCCTAGATGAGGAACAGTCTAGACTGCGGAGAAGCCTGTTCCTCCCAATATTATGCACAAGGAAATTAACATCAGTGATCTGTTTGTATATGGAGACGTACAGAATCTACTGCATCAAGTGGTCAATTTGGACATGAACGCGGTAACAAGATCTGAGGCAAAGGGAATTGACCCTGAGATAATCAAGGAGGTTGCCCAGCCATATGCCCGACAACTAGCGGACAATATTCAAGCTGCAGATAAACCCAATGAATTGATCAAAGTCCGATTAGATGAGGCAAACCTGTTGACCCCCCACAGTGTGATAGAGGAATCGTTTCATGATTTATTGGCGCAAATCATTCACACCCTTGATTTGGCTAATAATGCTGATATATACTCAGCAAACACTATCTTACAATAATCTGAGTGTACATATATAGATATACTAGTGAATCTAGTACAGGTGAGGGTGATTGTTGACAGCGGATCACCCATTGACATTGTCTTGACCAAGCTGGTAAAGAGGATGAAGATCTCTCCTGACTTGGAACACAAGAAAGAGTATGGGACAGATAGGCCAAATACCACCATCTCCTGTGGAGCGTATAACGCTCTGCCTCTTTAATTGAGATCCTTGGTGGTATCTGCGCCAGCAATAGTTTTGGCCAACCAAAACTATGACATTCTGATTATGACGGAATTTCTACAGAAGTATGGAGTTAAATGTAACTTTGAGGATAATATGTTGATAATATTGGGTCAGACTTTACCATTGGTCTATCAGAAGGATGAGGAAGCTCCACTAAGTAGGAGAAACAACTTATCAACTTGATATTCAATGATGGCATTGTCCCCATTAAATACTAACTAGTTGTCCAGAAGCAACGAGAAATGCCTGCAGAAATCCTAGAAAATTGGGGAATTCCACTAAGGAGAAAGGATGAGAAAACCATATCACCAGGATCACAGGTGATAGTTGACATGTGGTTGACATTAGAGATACTGGAGCTACTGTATGGGGAGGTCAGAAGCCCCTGGAAGAATTTCATATTAGAGCCTTGAGTGGCTCCTGGAATAATAATGCCGGTCCATGGGGAAATTCAAGTTCTCCTGGTGAATTTAAGTAAGAAACTGATGAATATTGAGAAGAATCAAATCATCACGTTTGTTCATCTAATACTGACGGCCAAACTGAGGAAATTCCACGATTTTGAGATGCTCAATGAGATGGGATTACCGGCTGGGGTAACCAAAGGTACCAACCTATTGGTTGATCAATATCAACTAGCTGATCTGATGGAAGAACAGAAAGAGGAGGTGCTCAAATGGTTTGAAAAGTATTGGGAAGTGTTCTCCTAGAACAACCATTATTTGGGAAGCGCAAGAAATGTGGTCCACAAGGGCAAAGCTGGGGAAAATTTGCCAATAAGGGTGATACCAATTTGATGGTCAAAGGCGGCCAAAGAGAAAGTGGAACAAGAAATCAGCAAACTAGTGAAGCATGGGCTTCTAGTTCCTTCATTGAGTCCCTGGGAAAGTTAGATCTTATTATGAAGAAAATGGATGGCTCTAATTGGGTGGTGATTGAATACCAAAAGATGAATAGGATTTTGAAGAAGGATTTGTATCCCCTACCAAGAATTGACGATGTACTAGATTTATTGATAGAAATGAAGTATTTCTCCATGATGGATTTAATATTGGGATATTGGCAAATTTGATTTGCCAAGAGAAGACCAAGAAAATGTGCAAGTATTACTGTGCAGGGGCTATAACAATTGATGTGGATGCCCCAGGTTCTATGCAATACGTCTGCAACGTTCCAGAGGGCCATGGATGATATTAAGTGACTTGAAGTTGTCATGCGTCCTATTGTACTTGGACGATATCAATGTGTTCAGTAGAACGTTTACTAACAATTTACACCACTTGGAGGAAGTGTTAAAGAGACTTTCCGTGGCCAACCTGAAGATTAAGCTGAGAAATTGTCACTTTTTCAAGAAAGAGTTGGAATATCTGGGATTCGTGATCAACTATAATGGATTGCAGCCATAAGCCCAGAAGATTTAAGCCATAGAACAAATGGCTTTTCCAAAGAGTGTCGAATATATTTAAGTATTTCTTTGGAATGGTCAGATACTATAGAAGATTTATTTGGGATTTTGCCAGAATCGCTGAGCGCTTATTCCATCTGTTGAAAGATCTAAAAGGATTTTTATGGAATGAAGAAGCGAGAGAGCCTTTGATGAGTTACGCCAATATCTGATATATCCTCTGATTTTGAAGTATCTGTATTTTTATTGAGAATTTATTGTACAAACTGATGCTTCATTGATGGCAATCGGTGCCATATTAAGCCAAGTAGATGAACTTGTGGACGAACATCTGGTGGCATATGTGAGCCAGACACTTACAGCTGCTGAAAGGAACTACACTGTAACTGAGCATTTTGCCTTGCGGACATTTACGCCTTTAAACAGTTTTGGGTGTACATCCACGGAATGCACTTCAAAGTTGTGATAAACCACTCCTCATTGCGTTAGCTCCACAATTTGAGAGAACCAGAACAACTTGTCTAATGGGCACTAAAGCTACAGGCTTACAATTATTAGATTGTCCACTGAGTGGGGGCTTCTCACCAGAATGCAGATGGCTTATCGCGGTTACTATGGTCCAGATGGTATACCAGCAGGTGGATGAGTTAATCCGGATAATGGTCAATGGAGAAATCAGGAATAAGACCTGAGAAATCCAAGGTGTGCTTTATAAAGTGATGGAAAACACCAAGACCATGGATAAACAAGTGTTTAAGATTATGGGAAGCAATTACTATTCCCAAAGCCATTGGAAAGAGCAGCTATCGTCCAAGCCACTCATAAGTTTGTCAGGTATGGAGGCCTGAGAGAAATGACCAACCATATCCACCAGTACTAATACTGGGAGTCAATCAACTATGATGTTGCCGACTATTTAGCTTGTTGTGTGGAGTGCCAGTTGCACAAGCCACATAATAATATGACTGGATTTCAACTAGTCTGCCTTAGATTGGCTTGGCATGTGGTGTCATTGACGTTATGGGACCACTGACAATGAGCATAGGGGGATTCAAGTACATAATAGTCTCAATCAATCATCTGACAATATGGGTCAAGATGAAGGCCCTGGAGAAAGTTAATGCTACCAGCACCGCGAAGTTTATCCTGAATCAAGTAATATACCAACATGGATGCCCACAGGTTCTGCTGAGCAACAATGGGACAAACTTCACATCTCATGTGATCCCGCGGTTAAATGAGATAATGGGGATCTGAGGAGTCATATCAGTACCTTACCAGCTGGAGATGAACGGACTGGTAGAATGGGTCAATGGGACGCTGGCTCAATGCTAAGGAGGCTGGTTGCAGGGAGAACTTCCGCTTGGGTATTGTACCTTAGTTTGGTGACATTCACTTACAAAATAAGTCATCATACGGCGATAGAAAAAATGCCATTTTAAGTTGCAATATGGAAGGAAGGACACCTTGCCACCAATTTTATACTTGGTGGTAGAACCAACATTGGGGATGAGTGCCAGGAAGTACTTGAACTGATTTGTTAAATATGCTAATGAAAAAGCAATTGCAAGCATTTGATACGACCTAAAAGAAAAGGATCAGAGCAAACATTATGGATGATAATAACTGACCGGCCTTATCAGAATACCAAATAGGTGAGAGAGTTGCCTATTGCGATATGCATGGTTTTGGGAGAAGAAACAAATTAGATGCATTGTGGCCAGGTTCATTTAAGATTATTGCCAAGACAGCAATGGATGCCTATCCATCAAGAACCTCTTGGAAGAATCTATAGTAAATTAAGTCCATTTTAAGTATTTAATTTGATGGATTAATAAAAAAATAATGAAAAAAGTATTTTCAAAGGCTGCTGAACCATTAAGTTGGTTATGTCTTAATGATTAGGTCAAGTCCAAAAAAAGGACCTCTGAACCATAGAAAACTGGTAGGTTTAAGAATATCTAGGATCCAGTTTGGGGGGAAAAATAAAAAGATGGGCTGCTGAACCAAAACAAGGTCAAGTCCCATGGAAAAAAGAAGAAAAAAAAAGATTGATAAAGATATTGGGAAAAAAGCTTATTAAACAGCATAGAAAAAACCAGTAATTTTATAATTTTGATTTTTTATTGATTATCCTCAATTTGGGGATGATTCCGCCTATGTCGCCTCTTGAGGGATGGAGAATGGACGCAGTAGGAGTGAATAACCCATCAAAATCTAAGTGAGATCAAATACTAGCGAGGTTAGACCTAAAAAGAACCAAGTTCATTGAGTGGATGCAGATCCCTGCAAGAAAGTGACTAGGGGAAGGGAAATTGAGATTTCAGAAGAAGCAATTGAGATACCCCAGAGCGGGGAGGGAAGCAACAGTTCAGGATAAGGGTAGTTGGAGAATAACACCAATTAATCCTTATATGGTACTGGAGCTGAGAGATTAGTCTTAAGTGCTTGCCAGTGGGCTTTGTCAAGAACCCTGGACATATGGGCCAGCAGCAAACAAGGGATGCTTGATGGGAATTGCCAAATCATGCCCCTATCAACGTCATCAATGGAAGATACCGATGGGATGAGCCAGAAATGAGATAGTCATGCAACGAGTGAATGGCATCCTGCAAGAAACGACTATGAGCTTCTTGGAAGCTGAAGCAAAAGGAGCGATGGAAATTGGGAGAGGCTGGAAGCTTCATGGCCCAACTTTGAAGAACTTGGACAGCAAAGAAAAGAGCATAAGCTGTGTTATCCTGATCTAGAATGCTCTCAAGATCAGAAGAATTAAGCGCTATGGATAAAGCCTTGATGACTTGGGCCCTTAATTCTGCGTAGGGGAGCTAAAAATGAATGCTGTTGCTGATGGTGAGTTTGGTGACCAAGGCAGCTAGCTTGTAGTATTGGCCGATTTAGAAGAGGAACTCTGGAAGTAATTCTGACCTGGCAAGAAAGGAAAGATCAAGAGCAAAGGGCATTATTTTAGGAGCGTCAACGATGATGTTAGGCGTATATTCAATAGGAGCCAAACACAGACGAATCTCAAAATCTAACTCTGGAATTGATGACAAAGAAAGGATCAGCTGCAAGTCATTTGAGATAATCGCTACCCTGGTTTCAGCAGGGTTAGCTACCATTTCTGGTAATTCCACAGAAGGTTTAGCCACTGGTGCCATACTAGGAGTATGAGTCTGAAAGGACCGTAGAAGAGGTTCCGTTGTGCAGTCCAGCTCATCTTCTGCAAGAGCTGAAATTTTAATCAGACAAACTTTTGAGCATCTGTTGGTACAGCGACTTGGAATTCAATATATATTCTGGACAAGAGGGAGGATGTCAGACCTATATGATAGTCGACATTATGCACTCTACAATCAATTAAGCTCCAATTTTGGAGAAATAAATCTCAAAATTCATGGGATAAGATCTCCAGAAAATAAGAATGATATGAGCCAGGAGGTCATGAAGAGAAAAATAACAAGGGCATACATAAATTAGCATTCTTAATTGGGCTGCAAAACAAACATTGATGGAAAGGGTCATCTGTCTAGGATGAGGAGAAAATTAAGAAATTGAGTATGTTGGACCAAGAATCCTGGATATGACAGCGGGTCATATGCCCTGATGGGGGGAAACCAGATCCTGGGATTAATATCATCATGAGCAAATTGATCAGCCTGGCATGGCAGAAGATTATGGGTACCACGTTTTGAGTAGGCAGTAGCCAGGAGGAAGAGGAAGAGAGCCGCATGCCAAAGGTCATCTCAAGCAGCGTTGAGTACTGGTGATTTTATGCTGCTTGAGCAGATAAAGTATTTGGCCAAGTTTATAAAGCAGTGTTCTCCTGCCCCGATCCTTTTCTCACTGGAAATCAAGGCAAAATGGGGGATGTGTTGTAGTTTTTGCCCATATTCCTAGCTGGCTAGATTACCAGGAATCTCTAGGGGATACATCCCTAATATGAGGTGGATAGGAAATTAGTTGACCCTGCTTTTGGGGTAACTTTTTTGGGAGATTTTAGGATATTTGCCTGATTGTATCCATTGGGGATCAATCCAGACGAATGCTTAAGATCTTGTCAGGCAGAATTGCTGATGAAAAAGGGGCATCTGTTAGTTGATTAACTATCAGGTGTACTGATTGAAATTGCTCAGGTTTATCACCAACTGACTGGGAATTTAAGAAGCAAGTTGCAAGGTGAGTGATGCCACCTGCAACTAGCAATTTAATCAGTTGGTTTGTAACCTTCCTTAATGTGTAACAAGTCCCATTACCTAAGCAGGTCACTTGCCAAATATGTTTGGTTCTCTTGGATTGAGAGGAAAACGTTAGGACATGTTTTCTGACTCTTTCCATTTTAGGACTTGAGGATGTCCAATGATGGAATCCTAGCCAGGATGGGGAAGAACATCGCTGCTGAGACAAGGATGGGTGATACAACAGCAACGGCTGCCATTTCATTAAAGAGGTGTCAACTGAGGGTTTGGAGCCAAATCCCCCACTATAAATCTTAGAATTAACTAATAATAAAAACAGAATTTAATAAAGAAAGGGTGGTTAGCCGGGTGGGTAAAACTGCTTCGACCCTGGTGCAAGTTTTAAGTTCAAAACCTGAACTGGTTAGAAAAATTCTTGGTGTGGTATAATTGTCCCAAGATCGACTCACATCAATATTTAAAAGAATTTATAAAGAGTAGCACAGAGTATACAGCAGATATATGAGCTTAGTAAACTTTATTAGAATTCATTTGTTTTATTCTTTCTCAGGGATATTAATGCTGTGTGCAATAATTGGGAGACTCCTTAAGGAAAAGAGTAAGGATCTGAGTGGAGATCTAGAGAAAAGGAGGAATTAAATCAGGGATTGCTGCTGACTGTTTGTCAAACTGGAAAACCCATAAACGGGAATCTAAGAGAAGATTGGGTTAGACAATATGAGGGAACGAATACCTATTTTAATACATCTTGAGTATTTTAAGGGGAAATACTGGCTGAGCGTTAGGCTGAGATCTAGGACTTCCATTCTACTACTAATAATAGTCTTCATACTATTATCAATTGATCATATCATATACTATATGATGCAGATGAATTTCACAAAACCTGGATCTGTGCAAGTAATAAGTTTATAGGGGTTACTGGCCAAGAATAATTAAACTTATCAATTTTTTACACCATATCAATTAGCAGATCTAACAGCGGATTCCTAAAAAAGCAACTATAAGCTTCTCAAATACAAAAGGAATGACAAGTATGCAATGTAGCAGTTCATTTATGAGCTGCTTAATTGCATACATCAGAATCAGAAGAGCAACTAATATAAAGAGTCTGAGAAGAACGTTTATGAGTTAATTGAACGAATGAATCAAATCTGAAGAGCAAAGAACAATAATAGTCAAAGAAGATCATTTATGTGAATCACAACCACGTATTTCAGAATCAGAAGAGCAACAAACAGTAAGAGTTGAAAAAACGTTTATAAGCTATCCAATTGCATGTATTGGAATCAAAAGAGCAACAAACAGTTAAAGCCAAAGCAGAATTTTCTACTTTCTACTTAATCAAGTGCATTGGAATCAGTATAGCAAAGAATGGTAAGAGCCAAAGCATAATGTTTACAAGCTACTCAATCTTGACAAACCATTCATGTTGACTTGAATCTTAGTGCATTACAATACAATGTCAATTGGAACTACTGTATGCATTTAAGTGTATACATTGGAAAAATGGTAAGATGTATGGACATATTGGTGCACAAAAGTTCAACAATGAAACACCAGAAATGTGCTGTGCAGATGACAAATATAGACTTCTGACTTTGCATTCATCACCCAAACTATGTTGTCATTGTTGGACAATCACAAGTCTGATATTGCATTAAGAGTGATTTGGGTTATGATATCAATAATTTTGGCAAGAAACCCTGGTTAATTCTTGGTGGAACCCCGCTAATAGGGTAATATTACCACATGTTCCTCATCCTAAACGAGAATAGCTAGTAGCAGGGTTATGCCAAATATTCAGCTGAATTGGAGGAGTTGTTCTGAGGGTCATCCCCATCCCCTCTCTAACATAGTACAAACCCCAACTCCTTGATTAACCCTTTTATAGCCATGGAGGGGGGTACAACTGGTGAGAATATTTTCCTGCCTTCTGATTGGTCTAAATAAGTTAATTATTTTCTCATGGGTTCAGTTTCCTAAAAGTCATTTCACCATCTGCCCTTGTCTTAAAAAAGGCGATTCCTGACAAATCTGATAGGTTGACAGCTCATATTACCTTATTCAGATTTTACTAAGCAATCCAAACTTTTGGCCTTGACATTTTAAATATTAAGTTCATCTTTTCAAGAGGGTTTGCTTCTTTACCCCCTCACAGCAACAAAATTTTATTTAACTGAGGAGAGATGATCTGGGAATGGACATCACTGATGCTCAGACAAGCTAAAACTTAAAATTAAAACAAAATAAAGTTGAAATAAGACATATGGATCTTCTTAAACCAACACAAAATGCAAACAAAACATATTAACTAAGTCAGAAGTGGAAACCGCTATACATCCATGGCGGTGGGTGAAGTGGGATCTAGAGGCTCTTCTTCTCATTTTTTGTGGACATGTAGTGGCACAAAGCTGATAGCAATCTGTGGGCGCATCATGGAAATGGGGGTCAAGATAACAAAGGGGTGCTTACAACTCAATGTGTGCTATGAGGAGGGTGGAAATATAGTCTGTTAGAGCTTTTTCCGCCTCAAGGCGTACTTTAGGTAATGTGGCGATGTTTGCAAGGTTGAATCTGTTAATGTGGGTCTTTGGGTTAAACTCTTGACCACCACAGCCTTTTGAAATGTTGAATTTGCCGCCTGATAGTATTTGAGATGGTCTTTTTTCTGTTTTGGAATCATGATACTAGGTAGGATAGGAGGTGGCAGGCCCGTAGCCAGTACTGTAACTGATTTTGCTATGGCTTTATGGGTTGGGCGACATTTGGGGGAGGCAACTGCCTCTTCATCTAGTTATTGATCACTCTTGAACGTGGTGGCATCAGAGCGAGGCGCATAATGGTGCTTTAGGAATTAGCCGCATACTTGTTATTAAAGTACATTTTGAATGGAGGGGACCCAGAACATTCAGATTCAGGGATAAGCTCGCCCAATTATCAACCTCAACCAAAAAATCCTATAAATTTTGGTTGAATTTGATTGGGCTGTTTGCATATGGGTTATCTGTTGCGTTTGTCTGGGAGAATGATTTAAGAACTTAATTTAGTCCATTCTAGCTCATGATTTGTGGGTTCAGAAGAAGAGGTTTGTTGAGGTAATTTTTTGGCTTTTAGATTCAGTGGTTGCTGTGGCTACCACTTTAGGGGAGAGGGGGAAGGATAGTAACCCATTCAAAATATATTGTTGGATCAGCTATGAAGTCATCATGCATAAAGTCGGGTATGGATGCCACAGCTTGTGAGATGGAGGGGCAGCACCATTTCAAATGATCTAGTTCAAAACAGTTAAGAAAATGATGCGCTCTCCATCCATTTGAGCCCAAAAAGGATGGTCTGTGGCAGAAGGGATAATGGTGCGAGGGGATTGAGAGGGCTATTTCTGTTGATACTGGATGAATAGTTGTGTAGGCGTGAGGGCCTGTAAGGCGAGTGGCTCCATTGGGAACCACAAATTTTAATATGGGATCAGAACCATATTCCAATAATTCAAAAATAATTTCGTTCATTAAAATTTTGGATGGTAGGTGGGTAGGGAGGCCTGAAAACTGAACTACAAGAGTGGTATCAGTGGGCGACCTGGTATGAGTAGTTGGAAAGGGGGTGCCCTAAAACACCAGGGGGATGGTATCTGCTACTGCAGCATCAGCTTCACTTGAGAAGCCAATCTCAAAATACCCTTTGCAGAGGTGGAATTCAATGAAGCCTGCAGGATGCATAACAGCCTGGGCTAATTTGATAATGGCTTTATCTGAATAGGGGAACAACTGACCATATTTAACCCAAAGGCTGAATTGCAGGTTGCTCTGGGGAGCACAAGGGGGCATAGTGGCACCGCCTGGGTTTGGGCGAGATGTAAGGCTAAGTCCCTAGGTAGGACATAGCGTGCTGAAGAATTTGGAGGGCTAGCTGATTCAGCCAGAGCATGTTTCAGCAACGGCCAGAAAACATTAGGAGGTGGCACACCACTGCCCACGTGGGGGCAGTGGACGTCAAATGCATTGACATATGAAACTTGAATAGGGCGATATTTAGTGGAGCTGTTTTTACTAAATTTTAAACTACGATTAAACCAAAAGTGAGTGAATCAAGAAGAAGCTCTCACAGCAGCTAATAAAAACATAAACTCACCTTTTAGTATTATATTTTAAGTTTTATTCCTTTAACTAGTGGTTAAAAAACCCCTTTACTTTAATTCAGTTGTTGAGATTGAATTTCTCCTGCAAAATTGTTGAAATCTGGTGCAAATCAGCACCAGTGAGCATACACCCTTCCCCAATTCCAAAAAGTGGCTCTCACTACAGGGTTAATACACCACAAAAAACACATAAAATGGAGGCTATTAGGGGATTTATCTTCCTAGCCTCCCCGCTGCTGTTATACCAATAATAGTTGCATTGGCAAAGCAGCTTGTCGATTCTCTAGCTCGAAAAAAATGCTTGAAAAGAACCCTTTTCTTGGGGCCCCTTTTGCAAAACAAGTTTACCCCAGGTGAGGGTAGTATCGCCTCATTCCTTTATGTTTATGAATCTGTTATGGAAGGAACCCACACTGATCAGAAAATTAAGCACCTCCTCCCTTGCTTGAGTCACCTGGCCTAAGATATAATGGTTCCAAATATGGCCACACTCAGCACCTGCGCGGAGGTGAAGGAAGTTCTTTTGAAGAAATTTAGTTCAACCTAAAGTTTACATTAGAGGAAACAGGCCTTCATGTGCCTTAGCATGCAGAAGGGAGAATTGATCCTCTTTTGTTGAATGGTTCTATAGGGAAGGTCAGCCACTATTACTTGCGAAAATGCTACTCCTTGATGATGACCTTGCGGCCATTCTAGCTGGCTTAGCTTATCACTCTCCTATATCCTGGCACCTTATCTATATTAAACGTCACATCCAGACTATCCGTGATACTAAGTAGCCACTGCTGGACTTTGTAAATATTTAAAACGCTGAAGCTACTTCAGGTGTTGGTTCAAACCCTCAGGTTCTGACCATTGGGATTACTCAACCATAGCCCCACCAAAGGAGGTTATGATGATCCCTATGGGCCCCCCTATGCTGGTTGCACCTTTAAGCACAGCACCTGCAGCGCAGCTCAAACATGATCTTCCTCCTCCCAGCCAGCCTGAGGTTCTCAAGATAGTAAGTCTGAGCGCACCATCATTAATAGGGCAGCGTTCTCTGCCCCCACCTTGCCACCAAGATCATCTTTTGTCAACCAATGAGCCCCTCCAAGTGTCTTCTAAGCCTAAACCACTTTCTAATGTGCCATGCGTCCCCATTAACAATGAGTTAAATGACCAGTTCACCAGATTGAAAAGCTTGTTTCACAAAAGCACACACCATCTGATTAACCCAAAACTGGCATGATTAAAGCATCCACTTCCATGACGCTATCTCCTCAGACCTCGCATCTGAAGGATATTTCTCCTCCAGTGGCCCCAAAAGTTGGTGCAGTCATAATGTTTTCTTAAAAACCAAAAGGTTCATTGAGAGCCAAAAAGACCTCCCATGTTAAAAATATAAGCCAGTTTCTCAGCCCCCTCTTAGAAACCCGTTGAGGTGCATTGATAATTCCTCTGATGACGAGTCTGATGGAAGGCAAAGACGCCGGCTATTATGTCCTGGGAGCCACAATGGAAGCTCAGATTCTGTGTAGGTAGAGGCCTGAAAGAATTGATATAGCCATGATACCTTGACAAACCTATCTCCAACAGTTGTTAGTTTTCAGAAGTGATTGATACCATCAGTAGTGCTGAGCAGCTTTTGGTACAGTGATTATTTACCCAGCAGGTTCATAACATCAAATCTAATAAAAATAAATAACCTGTGATGAACCTGCTGGGTAAATAATCACTGTACCAAAAGCTGCTCAACACTTTGCCTTCACTCTCTATTTGAAGGAGGTCCTTGCCCTCCACCCTACTTTTGTTAGCACAATGACTAAGGTATATGCTGTCATCAATAAGGTGCACGTTCTAGATATCCTTGATATGGATGCTTTAGCTAACGTGGTCTCTTTCAAAGCTCATCAACAGATTTAAGTTGGCGCCTGACTAGGACAATTTGCTATAGTTTAAACCGCTGGGCCCAACAACATGTGAGCTATTGGAGCCTACTCTTCTCTTCCCATACTGATTGGGAAGCTCCTACTGGCTGCCCACGCTGTAGCATTAACATTAATGCATATGACCTACTCATTAGCACTCAATTCATGATTTAGTAAGATGGAATCATAAATATAAGCGCGGATTTCTCTCTCTGCTAAATTACTAAGTTCCTCTAGTCTTTACCAATGATGAGCTCAAGAAAATGAATACACCTGCTTCAATGAGTACCCTTCCTCCGCCTTCACTCTTACTTATACCATGTTGGCAGAAAATAAAAAACTGCCTGACTCCGTGGATGCTTCAGAGGGCCTTCCATTGTATGCGTCATAGGAGGTAGTAGTAAAGGAGGGTGAACCAAAGGTGATAGACACCAAGATTATCGTGCAAATCCCCCACAACTGCCTATTACACTTAACAAGTATTGATGGAATAAGTCCTTTGGAACCTTGGGTGTTGCCATGTATCCTAGGTCCTGCCTACCACCAACTTATTCGTTTCATGCTGGGGAATTTCCCTAATAATGACATAGTTGTAAAGCAGCATCCGGAGATTGGAAAAGCCCTGATGATACCCATCAAAGACATCAAACAAGTTCATTATATTGGGTCTATGTTAGATATGTGACTACCCATTGACCAAATGATGTGCGCTTACCCAACGTTCAAATTTCTAATGATCTACCCCTACTGAGCTTAATAAAGTTCATTCTTTACTAGAGTCTTATAGTGACATTTTCTCCAAATCTGATAATGACTATGGGCATATGAAGGACTGGAGCCACACCATTGATGTTGGTAATGCCAAGCCTATTTGATCCTAGCCTTATCAGAAATCAAAAAGTTGAGGAGCTCCAGATGAGGAAAGAGCTTAAACAGTTACTAGAAGCAAGGCTACTGATGCCTTCTCAAAGACCTTGTTAATCTCCGCTATTTCTCATAAAAAAGAATGGTGGGCATCAGGCAGTCATGGACTACCTCAAACTGAGCAACCTCACCAAGAAGCACAGCTACCCAATTACCCAAATTGACGACGCTCTGGCCCAACTATGGGTCCAAGTTTTTTTCCGCCATGGACTTGGCTAGCGAATACTTGCAGATGGATCTTTCTCCACAAGACCAGGATAAGTGTGCTCTTATTTGCAGTGAGGGTCTCTTCCAACCTACTCGACTACCACAAGGGTTGTGCAATGTGCCCGCAACTTTTCATTAAGCCATGGACCACATCATGCAGTATCTGAGTCTTAGTTGAGTAATTGCCTATCTTGACAATATCACTGTCTTCTCTTGGACATTCATTGATCACCTTTCACACTTAAAGAAAGTTTTCTAATGCCTGCGGGCCTCTCACATTAAGCTGAAGCCCTCCAAATGTACATTCTTCCAGAAGCAGTTGGATTTCCTGGGCCACGCCATCTCCCCTGATGTGATCCAGCCTCTTACGATAAGTTTGAGGCGATATCCAAAATTCCTGTCTTCAAAACTCTCCATTATATTCAGGTGTTTTTGGGCATGATAGGATATAACCATCAATCCATCCCAAATTTTCTCAGCTCAGTGAGCACTCATATGCCTTTTAGCTTATATCACCCCTTTCCATTGGGGAGCAGAACAATAGGTTGGTATTGAAATTCTAAAAAAAGCTTCTTCAGCAACGGTTAATTTTACACCACCGTGACTATAGTAAACTCTTCATGTTGCTTACTGATGCCACTGACTATGCAGTTGGAGCTATCTTGGCTCAACCTGATGAGCATGGGGTTGATCATCACGTTTCATACTTCAGAAAGATTCTTTATAAGGCAAACGCAATTATTATATCATTGAGATTGAGTACCTTGCTGTCTTGCTCGCTGTTAAATATTATTGCCCTTTCTTATATGGGACCTCGTTTAAAGTGATTACAGAATATGAAAGATCCCAATGGGCTGTTGGCACTCTGGGCTTTGAAGCTCCAGCACTATGAAATGACCAATAAGCACCAAGCAAGGATGAGTCACATGAATTTTGAAGGGTTGACTCAGCTGCCCATCTTTCACTTAAATAATAGTGAAGTGGAGAGGCTACATGACCTCCTAATGACCCCTGACGCTTGGGAGGATGAGGATGGACCTGTCCAGAAGATGCTAGCTCAGCATTCCCATAACACTAAGGTGGATGTCTGGAAACTATACAAGGAAGTAGGTGTGATCTAGTTAGCTTAGCTCCGACCAACTGAGTTATTACCTGTCATTATGGAGTCTCATGCCATCCTAGAGCATAGTGGAGTGCAGAAAACCTATGAGTGGGCGAAAGAACTCTACTACTGGGAGGGATAATGAAAACCATTACTAAAGTCCTGGATGCCTTTCTGACATGTAAAAAGCAATTCAGGTTCAAAACCAGATGTCGATATCACCCTACCACTCTGCATCAGATCTTCCATGCAATAAGTCAAAATGTGGTTGTTCCTCACCCTAAACTATGAGTGGAAGTTAATATATCTTGGTAGGGATATATCACTTTACCAAATGTTTCAAATGCTGTGGCTCTTCCAGCTCATACAGCCAAAGCCACTGCACTTTTCTATATCAGTATATCTTTGCTATAAATGGTTTCTCCCAAGTTTTGCCTTGTGATAATGGTAAAAACTTCATCTCCTGAGTGGTAAAACCCTTGCTACCTCCATAGGCATGGAACAACTTTTTCTGCCCCCTACAACCCCTCAACCAATGGTACCATGGAGAAAGTTAATGGGACTCTGGTCTCTATAATACAGAAATTGCCACTTCAGACCCCCTTCACTAGGATCTGTACTTACCAAGTTCCCTCATGGCCCACCATATTAGTTTTTTATTCAAGGTGGGCGACCTTGGAACATATACCACACTGATAGGAGGGATAAAGAGTAGGGAGCGAAGGTATAGGAGTGGAGGGCAAAACCCAAGTACTGGTGGCAAAACCTTCCTGCATGTGTTCTGATAGGTCAGGATTACATGATCTAACTTCACTAATTCACTTGGTCAGACCAAGGCATGGTGCGTGAATCCAATTGTATTGATATCCTCTTGGTACAGAAATAAAAATCTGCCATGACAGGATTGGAGCCCGCGTTGTGAGGGGTAGTAGTGGGACGCTCATCCTGAATATGCCACGCCCCCTCATATTAGTTATTTTAAAATCTTCAAATGACTCCTTTCCGTGTGCTGTATGGGCGGGAACTTGGAGTGCTAGTATTATTAGCAAAAGATATATCTCTGGATAGGGCTGACCCTGAGCAAGCCATGAAGAGGTTGGCGCAGCATACCATCCAGTTACACTCAGAAGCCATGACTAATCTGGACAAAACAGTCACAAATGAGGACAAAGCTGCTAATGAGCTCCAGCCACCTCTTCCTTCCTTCCAAGTATCTGGCTTTGTATTCTACTATCACAACTGTATTATGCAAAGAAGGGAAAAGCTTGGGTCTATCTGGGAAGGCCATTTTGTGGTTACTTATATGCAAGGTGTGGAGTACTCCAGAAAATCTCTTGCTACCGTAGTTGCTATTAGTTGAGTTCATGGCCAATTCTTGCAGCTTTATTCTCCCCCTAACGCTCTTGAAGGTGGTGATGTCAGACAAGTACAAGTCCAATAATGCATTTAGAGTGATTTAGTTAGAGTATTAATAACATTAGTTGAAAAATCATGGTTGATTCTTGGTGGAACCCTGATAATTGGGTAATACTAAACATGATCCTCATCCTAAACGTCCTATAGCAAGTAACAGGGCTATGCCAAATATGCAGCTAAATTGGAGGAGTTGCTTTGAGGGTCATCCCCATCCTTTCTCTAACGTTGTACAAACCCCAACTTCTTGACTACCCCCTTTTATAGCCATGAAGGGGGGTACAACAGATGAGAATATTTTCCTGCCTTCTGATTGGTCTAATTATTAAATCACTTTTTCATGGGTTCAATTTACTAGCAGTCATTTCACCATCTTCCATTTCATTATTTCAAGGCGAGTCCTGACCGATCTGATAGGTCAACAGCTCATATTACCTTATTCAGACTTTACTAAGCAATCCAACTTTGAGCTTCGACATTTTAGATACAAAGTATTGACTTTTTAAGAGGGCTCTCTTCTTTACCCCCTCACAGCAACTAATAAAACCATAAAACCACCTTTTGGTATTATCTTTTATGTTTATTATTTTAACTAGTGGTGAATTTACCCTGTTACTTTACTTCAGCAGTAGCGATAAAATTTATCCTGCAATATTGTTGAAATCTGGGGCAAATTAGCACCAGAGAGCATACACTCTTCTCTGATTCCTACAGTTATTTCTTTTTGAGAAACTTAGCATGTTCAAAGCACTCTGTATAAAACATTTGCAAAACAATTCAGCGTTTCATATATAGTCCTTTGAATCCAATAAAGGATTTCAAGACTAATTATATGCCAACTTTACAAATCCAAGGGTGTTGGAAATTCATTATAATGGATTACATTCTACTGAAAGTTGGACAAGAGTCAACACCCTCTTAAATGACAGTAAATCGATATGATGATCTCTGTCCCTTAGACATTACAATAAACTAATAAAATGGAGACCAAAAACTCCTTGAACCATAATCTTTATTAGTTGGCAGAATCCTTTTATTATTTGACCTTTAAATCTTATGCCTACAGGATCTCTCTGTAGCTACAAAACCAAACATCTCCCTCTTTATTCCTTCATTTCCATCATATGCCATTATTACTGCCATTCTCTGGCCCATCCTTTCAGCTACTCAGCTTCTCAAACTTCCATCATACTCATCTCAAAATTTGGATTTTTGGCAGAAAACCCATACTTTGGTTGGACTAGAATCACATAGCGATAACTCATCTTAAATTATAATTATTTCATAAAATACTTAAAACCCAATTCTGGCAGAAAAAACATGATCTTCCATCAATATTCTAGACTTGTTGTCCAGTCATATCAAATTTTCTGACATCATCCCCTTTATTGGATGATAAGTCAGTGGTTTCACGTCTTTTAGAGTCTTCATTAATGTTTCTGTTCCCTAAATGCAACTGAACCCCCCTTGATCATGCATTCCTTGTTATCCTGAAGCCACCAGAGGATGTGATTGTGGACCTTGCTCCTTTGCCCAAGAACGCGTTCATTTCAATCACCTGGCCTCCCTGCTACATCCTATTCCATTTCTCCCCTTCCTCTGATGAATCATCCTCCACCTCCTCCGCTGACCCCCAAAGAATCCAAAGAATCCAAACCTCCTGCAAGACGATGGAAGTAAAAGAATCGTTCATCCCTCTACAAGAAACAGAGGCAGTGAGGAAACCTTGAGACAGCCTAACGCTGGGAGGTTTTTGCTAAATAAATGCAGTATTATACAATCAGTGCTATGTAGTTATCACTTTTTGTTTAACCAAGGTAAGCTGACCAGGGAATGTACATTACCAAACTAAGAAATAAAACTAACGCAACTAAATGATCCAAATAAAACGCCCAAAATGGACGGATTGAGTGAACAACACCTAACAAAACAACCAACCAGGTGGGCAGCGGAGACCACTTATCCATTAATGGCGGAAGGGGAGGGGGAATTGGTTCTTGTCTTCGGCATCAGCTATCTCTTTCCAGAGTAGGGTACATGTCTAGTCAGATAGCAATGGCGTCAGGAATCAGCAGTATCTGATTCAATATCTCTGATGATTGGTACTTCTGAGTAATTGCCAACCATGAAAATGGCAGAATATACCTGTCTAAAGCTTTTTTGGCTTTATTGCGGGCATCTGGTAGTTCAATGAATGTGGCAATATTGGTTTGGGTAATCTTAGCTTTTGGATTCCGTGCTACAGTTACCACATTCTGGATAGCATTGGTGACATTTTTGTGCAGTTGTTTCACTTTAATCTTACATTTTGGAGTAAGATTTTTGGGGATAACAGAAGGTGGAATTGCTCCTGCAAGCGCACCACTGATTTGGCGGTGGCTTTGCAGAGGGGACAGCAATCTGGTGTGGCGTCTGCTTCTACTGCAAGCTGGTGATCACTGTGGAATAGTTTGGAATTTGGCTGTGGAACACATATTTAAGGGGGGAATTCTGCATCCCAATTGCATTACAGAACCTGTTAACTTGAAGCAATGGTTCTTCAATGATATTACCTGATTCGTCATATTCATCCAAAAAGTCCTATGGGTTCTGGCAAAATTAAATTGAGGAATCAGCGTATGGTTGATTATTGGTTAATTTGTTGGAGGTTTCATGGGATCGAACTGGGGTCCAATCCTGCGCTTGGTTAAAAGAATCATGTGTGGCACTTGGGCAAGGTGAAGGCTGATTGGTGGCTGCAGGTGCAGCTGCAGCAACAGGCTTTGGGGGAGAGGGAGGTAGGATTGTACCCCATGATGGAAATGGTGTAGGGTGGGCGGTGGAATGGTGGCCTTCAGACAAACTAACAGTGTCATTAGAAGCAGCTAAATATGGGCACTTGCGTTTCAAGTGGTCTAACTCAAAATAGGATGGACAAATCATCCATCCACCCTCGATGTGGGCCCAGAACGGATGGTTGGGGGCATAGGGGATAGTGGTACGAGGGGGAATTGATGGGGCAATTTTGTTCATTTCAGGGCTGATTGTGGCATATTCCCAAGGCCCAGAAAGGCGTGTGGCCCCATTTGGTACCACAAATTGTAAGATGGAGTTAGAGTCATAGGCTGCCAAACCTTCCATCAGCTCCTGGTGGAGCATCTCAGGGGGAAGGTGGGTAGGCAAACCAGCGAACTGAACCACCAAAGTGGTATCCTCTGGGAGCTGGGTCTGAGTTATTAGAGAGGTGTATCCTGGAAGACCAGGGGGCACCATTGCCACAGTGGCGGCATCAGCTTCACAGGTGAAGCCAAGATCAAAATACCCCTTATAGGGTGTTATGAAAAGGGCAGAAGAAGTTTAGACTGACCTGCCAGTTGAGATCATAAGCACCCAAAAAGCAAGTCAGAATGCCAGAGGCATTGCCAACTGAATGACTTGATATGGAGCTGGGCATTGGGAAATGATGAATTGTTGGTGCAGCACAACGGTAAGTATAATCCTGATGACAAACCACACTAAACCCACTCCTGACCCAGGAGGTCTTGCTGCAGGGGGTGGGATCACTGAGATAGTCTCAATGAAATCCTCAGCATATGGGGCCATTTCAACTGGGTTGGCGAGGAGACGGATTCTCTCTTGCAATTGGTGGACATATGGCCACAAAATCCCCGTGCATTGCTGTCAAAAGTTAGTGATAATGGGGTTGTAGAGCCAAAAATATCGGACTCGCTGAACTCAATTTACAATGGAGGGGGCCATAGTGACCAAGAGTACTGGTAAAGCCCATCTGGTATATGGACTGATGGGCCACCAGGGAAACGTTATCAGGGATGCGGTCAGAAGAGAGAATAAAAATTGTTTGGTTTTTTTGGCAAATTTTTATTTGAAGGGAAAGTAAAAAAAATTGACCAACAATTTTCTCAGTGCTATGCAACTGATTAAATAGTGGTCAATAAGGGGTAGTGACAAGAAGGGATTGGGTCCCACAATTTTGATCTAATTGGCAAATTGTTTGAGAATGGGAAAAATTTTCCTTGAGAACCAACATCGCAAAATTTGGTGGTGGGCGAGTCTCTGTCAGTTCAGCCTCAAACGTCTGAACTGAGGCTCAGCTATGTTTCCAATGGTTAGCATGACGGCGTTTGGCTCAACAAGTGATGGGAATCCCCCAAGGCCACCCCACATAGGGGCGGGACACTTTTAGTTGGGAACAGTTTCAGAACGCCCAACCCGCCCATGCTCAGTCACTGAACTGTCCATTCAGTCAAAGGCAGCACATCAGCCGCAACGCCCAAATTTCCAACAGAGGGCTTCAAACCCTTGTCAATGGCGCCTGATGTTAGTTCTATTAGCTTATTGATTAAATTGGAGCCATCGGGCATTCTGGTGATACCTCAGTCTTCATACCTTTCCAGCCATTTGAGATTCAGCCATCAGCCATATTGCCACTTGAATTAGATCTGACCGATTTCAATTTGGAAATCTCAGCACAGATTTTGCTAATTACCCACAACAGTTCTGCCAAGGTGAGTGTGGGTACTGGGGGTGGGATCTGAAGCGGAAGGGCTGTTACCCATCACTTGTCTACTATGTGAGCGAGATCACCCTGAGTAATGAGGGGTACTGCCATCCTCTTTGGTGTATTTTTATTCAAGAATGGGAAGATGGCCCGATCAAGGGCCAAGGGACGTTCCCCAAGACTTACATTACTCTTTCCTTTTCCCAAAGGAAGGGCACCCCCACCAGGAAATGCACCAGAGCCACATTCTTATGTGCTTTGGGTAACTTGATCGCTATAATTGTCGCGATTTTCTGGGGGGGGCAAGGAGCCTTGGGGTGGGATATATGAAAAGCTTTGACCAGGTCCATGCAATTCGCGCAATCGCGCGCCTTGATCCAACTATTTTTGTAGGTTGGATACCCTTTCCAGGCCATGAGATATTGGACAGAACGTCGCGACTTCTGAGATACCAGGATGGCCTCTACCTCAGCTTCTTCCCCATCATCGATGATGATCAGTTCCAGTTCAATGAGAATTACACCCTTGAAGGGTGACAGCTGGGAAACATGGAAAGCTGGGTGCTGCTTCCAATGCGCAGAAAGCTTCAGTCAGAACGCCCCATTACACAGTACCTCCTCCACTAAGTGGGGACCTTAGTGCTTACTGGCGAACTTGTGGGAAGGGGTTTGAATTTGCAAATGATGGGCATCAAGCATGATGTAGGAACCCACTGTAAAGTCATGACCCAGAAGGCGCTTATGATCCGCGAATCATTTGTAGTTGTCAATGGCTTTGGTGAGGTGTTCCTGCACTAAAGCTTGAGTCAATTGGATATGGGCAGCATGATCCGCGTCATCTTGAACCTCAGGCTGCAAGCACAGTTCAACCAAAAATGAAGGATATAACCCAATGTTGCTTCATAAGGGGAAAACCCTGTGGACACATGAGTTCCATTATTGTAAGCGAATTGAGCGAGGGAAAGTCAACAGCCCAAGTATCCTGTGCCACTGCAGAATAGCAACGCAGGTACTGTTTGAGGACTTGATTAACCCGCTTGGTCTGTCCATCAGACTGAGGGTGATATGATGTGGATTGACAGGGGGTTATTTTCAGTATCAATAGGAGTTCACTCCAGAAACCGTGCAGTTAACTGTGTACCCCAGTCACTATTGATCCCATGGGAAAGACCAAACATTGAAAACACATGGCATATGA
>JAKSZP010014989.1:0-61233 GCA_022478985.1 Massospora cicadina | reverse complement strand
TAATCAAAAGGATCAAGAGGGATCTTTGGTAGCCCCCCCAATAAAGGTTTTTTGATCAGAGAGCATTTCTTGTTACGGGGATGTCTGACCTGGGGGGACTTGTGGGGAATACCCCCAATTGGAAGAAGGGGAACCAAACCAGAAAAAAAAGAGCCCCCTTTTTAAAGGATAAAAAGGGGAATTAGAAAAAGCCACCAACCCCACCCCCTCAGGGGAAAATGGCTAACCCTGGGCCAATAATGGGGCGTTGGGAGCCAACGCAACAGAGGAAACAATGGGGGGAATGATTGATAGAATCTGAGTGGCAGGAATTACGGTTATGAGATCCACTTCCTCAGGTTCTGAGGGACAGTGAGTGGGACTACAGCTTAGAAAATTGGGAAGTACATTGAGAGCACTTTTAACAAATTTGTATTTAAATTTAAAACTTCAAAGATCCTGATAGGTTCAGGCCTGCCAGTGTGCCAATTTTTGGGGTTTGCAAAAATACAGAAGGGCCTGGTGATCCGTGCAAACTAGTAGGCTCATGGCGGGCACCCTGCAACAGATATCGCCAATGAGTTAATGCCCATGCAACAGCAGCCAGTTTCTTGTCATAAATAGCCCAAGTCTGCTCTGTAGCTGTGAACTCTGGGAGAAATAAGCAACCAGATGTTCTAGACCATTGTGCTCCTGAAGCAACACCGCACCCACTGCTACCAACAAAGCATCACATGCAATGATGTACGGTTTGGTGGGATCAGCATGTTTCAAAATGGGAGGAGACATGAACACCTCCTTGATCAATTCGAACGCCTGCTGGCATTTGGGTGTCCAACAAAATGGTACGTTTTTCCAAGTGAGGGGATGAAGCGGTGCTGGCCAACTGGGAAAGTGCTGGGGAAATTTTTTTTAGAAAAATGATAGTTCCCAAGAAACTCCGAAGTTGCTTCTGCATAGTCATAGTTGGCCATTCTTGGATCACATCTAACTTGTTGGGAGGGATAGCAACACCTTCTATAAGAACCAGGTTTCTGAGAAAAGTAACCTCCTCCTTATAAAACTCGCACTTGAAAAGCTTTGAGGAACAGCCCTGATTTATGCAAGGCGATCACCACTGCTTCTAAGTCAATAGCATGTTGTTTGGGAGTTGGGGAGTGAACCAGTATATCATCAATGTATCCAATTGCACAAGAGAACCGGAGATCCCCCAACGCATTTTCAAGCATCCAAGAAATGTAGCGGGAGCATTTTTCAGCCTGAAGGGCAGTGATAGAGCTGGTTCCTTGTATCTTCTTGAGGGCGTTGATCAAAGGGAACTCTCTCCAAATCATCATTAGTGAACAACAATGTATTAGACTCTAAATGAATCTTCACATGTTGTCTGTGCCACTACCCCACACCTAAGATCACCGGAAACACCAAGTTCAGCATAGCCAAAAAATGATTGCAGAAGTTAAACTGGTGGATTGAGAAGGGTACCAATCGATAAACGACATATGAAGACTGGTAAGCAGATGAGGCCACCATCACTGAAGAGCCCACATCCATTTCCAGTTTTAATTGTTGTACCAACTCAACGCTCATGAAGTTCCCCGCTGCTCTGGTATCCACCAGAGCTTCAAAGGAGACATGATGTGGACTGATACTGATCTTCATAGGTACAAGGAAATAAGCAAAATTCTGTTTATTAGAAGATTTGACTGACTCATTGGCAACTGAAGAAATAACGGGTATATTGGGGGTAGGATTGGGGTCCTTTGCTGGGGCGAAAATTGGAAGTACGATGGTGGGGGAAATGATTTCCTCCATCTGGGCTTGAACATAATCATTAATAATTAACTCTGTAACTGCCAACTCAGACTCAGGAGTTACGACAGGGTTAGTACCCAAGTCTACCACTAATTTGGAGACAGGCGCGTTGTCTGCATCTTTTTTGGGTAATCCTATCTTAAAATTCCTCTTCTGATAATGGTAAACATGGCGGGGTAAAGCTTTGATAGTAGTTGTGGTGGCACATATTTGCTCTACTGATCCTTGGATGGTAGACCAGGTCACATGATGAGCAGAACCCAAATCCAAGCCCAATCTAAAGAATTCCTGAAGCATATCAATAGATAGACCTGACGCGGGAGCCAGTTCACAAAAGGTAGAAATCAAAGAAACCAAATTAGGGGCTTCAGCCATGGCATAGATCAGTTTGAATAAGTGGTCTGATTGGGACACAGGGGGTTTCAGGGCGGCTGACACAACAGCCATTAGTGGGGTGGAGTCTTCTGGTTGTTGAGGAAGATTGCAAAAAACCTCTCACCCAACGTTGGGCATCCCCATCCACAGCATCTAACAACGCGAGCCCTTGTTGGGCATGCATTAATCCAGAAGCATTATTAAGTGCAATCGCTATATGCATTTGCACTTTGGCAAGTGCATTGAGGACCTGATTGGCGATCTCCTGGTTGGGCACTCAATCTTCCCTCTGGGCCGGAGGAAGTAGGAGGAGATGAAATCTACACATCTTGGGTGGCTTGAAGAAGGTTACCCAAGGTAGAGCGGATACTTCTCCCAAAGTCAGAAAGTGACCAAATGAACAACAAACAGCAAATGACTGATTGCACATTCATTTGGTAGAGAGTAACCACTTCAGCGCCCAGTTCAAAAACCAAGGCAGAAGTGGCTGGAAATAATGGTTGGTCGATTATGTCATGGAAATGGCAGAAGAAATTTAGACCAGCCTGCCAGTTGGGATGCGTAAGCACCCAAAAGTAAGCCAGAATGCCAGAGGCATTGCTGACTGAACAACTTGGTATGGAGCTGGCAGTGGGAGATGATGGAGTGTTGGTGTAGCAACATGGTGAGAATGATCACAATAATGAACCACACTGAACCCACTCCTGACCCAGGGGGCCTTGCTGCAGGGGGTGGAATCACTGAGATAGTCTCAACAAGATCCTCGGCATATGATGACATCTCAACTAGGGTGACAAGGAGGCGGATTCTCTCTTGCAATTGGCGGGCATACAGCCACAAGATCTCCATGTATTGCTGACAGAAATTAATGATCATGGGGTTAAAGAGCCAAAAATACCAGACTTGCTGAACCCAATTGATGATGGAGGGGGCCATAGTGACTGTTGGACATTCTCCTTTTCAATCTAAGAAAAAGAATGTTGGATGTGTTAGTGTTCCCAATTCTGCTACTATGATTGGCCCATCACCTGTCAAATTTTTAGATATTATTGTGGATATCAACAATATGAGTACCCACAGCAAAAAGACCTTAGTGGATTCTTGGTGGAATCCTAACAACTGGAAAAATACTATTTATCATAAGAATCAGCTTAAAAAGGTAATAATCAATAATAGGAATACTCTGACTCCTCATTCAAATTCAAGGAGTATAATATAGCATGGATTGGAATCTCCACAAGGCAAGAAGATTTTGCTAGTTGATGATTGGGTGCGAGTTAACCAATTATTATCATCCAAGTCTAACCATCGCTGAGGTGAAAGGATTTTACTTGAAGATGATAGGGTAAAAATTAGCCAATCATTACCATCCAAGTCTGACCACTGCCAAATTACCCAATCATTACCATCCAAGTCTGACCACTGCCAAGGTTAAAAGATTTTACTCACTGGTGATTGGATACAATTCATCAAATTGTTACTGCATGGGTCAGTTTTGCCTCCAAAAATTTTTATCTTGGATCTGATAGGCCAAAAACCTATATTTCCTAATTTAGATAACTGAGCTTTGCATTCTTTTGCCTCAAATACCCCCGGTCTCAAAAGTCAAACTAGTCTAACTAGGAAAAACTAGTTTTGAGAAAGGGACCTTTTCTAGTTTTTTTCCCTGCCTATATAATAAAAAACATAAAAAACCTTAATAAATGTTATTTTATACTTTTATTAAAAAGTACATATCTCACTTTAAAATATTATTTGTGGCATCCATGGGCGGATCCCACAAATTGGTGCTCACTACAGGGGTTGAGCCCCCTGAATACTTTGATAAGTATCAACTCAAAAATGGAGAGTGTCACCCGTTGGGTGCAAAATGAGGAAGGGACTGAAGAAGAGGATCAAATGGACAGCCCTACTGCTTTAATGTTTGAAGAAGAACAAATTGAGCCCATATTAATACCTGAGTCTCATCGCATCACTTGGCCAGCTACTGAAGCTGTAAGAGACCTTACTCATGGCATCCTTAATCCAGGTAACATTGCATCTTGCAAATGAGCGTCGTTGGTAGAGGAACGCCACTTGTTTCTCTATGAGACTAGTGTCCTCCCAGAGACCTACAGCCAGCTTATAAATTTGACCACCTATGTCCACAAGTTTGCTCACCCTGCTTTGGTCCATATGATGCATCTCTTAGCTGGCCATCATGAAGAGCTTCATCGACACCTAGATACCCATGCAGCTCTGAATT
Source organism: Massospora cicadina (assembly GCA_022478985.1). Lineage (NCBI taxonomy): Eukaryota > Fungi > Entomophthoromycota > Entomophthoromycetes > Entomophthorales > Entomophthoraceae > Massospora > Massospora cicadina. Next base: position 56,822 of record JAKSZP010014989.1, on the reverse strand, counting down.
CAGCCTATGAAAAGTTGTATCAACTGACCTCCAAACATCTTGGGGCAGTTAAATCTGGTGTGGAAGCTAATCGCAACTTCATCATACAGCTGCATGACCAACTTACTACTATGGACACTGGGATTGTAAAGTATGTCGAGGAGGCCATGAAGATATTCCAGGATGAGTTGAACACATCCTCCACTAGCACCCGCTCGTTGTTGGAGGAGTTTGCTAAAGAACTTGAAAAGCAAAATGAGCAAACGTGTCATGACCTTTCAGCCCATGACTCTGTCCTTCATGAGAAATATGAACAGCATTTGGCTGTGGTGGAGCGACAATTAATTCAGGACTTTTTGCATGTGGATGAGCTTGAAAGCTGTCTGTCGCTTGAACCATCTAGCACCACCACCACCCTCACAGCCAAGGTTGTTCAGCTAGGAAAGGAGCTAGCTCTCAAAGTTTTGTTGGAAAATACCAAATATTTGGCACGTCATCTGACTGAATGCAAAATCGAAGCACAAGGAATAAAAGCTTTGCTGAAAAGCCCCGTGCTGTTGAAGGAAGTATACAGCCTATTAATGAAGATTGAGCGGAAGTATGAACAGACTAAGGAGGGTGTACAAGGCCCCAGCTCCCACTCTCTTGACAATGAAAGATGTAAACAAATGAAAGAAGATCTGAAGAACCGTGTGAAAGCCGTGGAAACTGCTCAATTAAGCCTAAGCTCAATGGTGTTACAACTTCGTTTTCAAGTCTCTACAATGGAAAACCGAGTGGAAGACTTTGAAACTCATAAATCAGGGATCGAAGCTCAACTAAGACTATGCGAATCTGGGCCTTTAGAAGCCCTCTCTAAAATGGAAATCTGGCTTGAAGCCATGCAGGATCAGTTCGATCGCCTTTCACAGACCTTTGAACAGTTGAGCTACCGCTCTGAATCCCCAATAACAGAAGCTCCAGCTATCCATACCCTTACTGGGAATGACAACCATTCATTCAAACCAACGTTTAAAGACAAGTTTATCCCCGGCGAGGGTAGCATTGCTTCATTTTTATACGTTTATGAAGCAGCTATGGAAGGGGTGACTGATCGTCAGAAGGCCAAGCACATCCTTTCCTGTTTGGGCCGCATGGCACAGGAGGTGATGGTCCCACATATGGATGCTCTTAGCACCTGGTCCGAGGTTAAAGAGGCCCTCATTAACACGTTCAGCTCAAAACAGGCTTTAAGCATGAGAAAGTAAGCCTTTATGCGTATGAGTATTTGAAAAGGGGAGTCAGTGGTCGCCTTTGCGGAATGAATCTATATGGAAGCACAGACGATGTTAACCTCAAAAATGTTGACTTTGGATGATGCTATAGCCGCTGCTTTAACTGGAGTGGCTTCTTACCCATCACTAGCGATGCACATCACCTCTGTTAAACGCTATTTTCATACTGTTCAAGACATCAAGGAAGCATTAATAGAGGTCGCTTATTTCCATAAGCCCAAAGTACCATGTGGAGCAGTATCTCGTCCTTGCGTTCTAACCATTGAGGATTTAAAGCCTAAGCCTCAAGCCCTAGCTATTGAGGACAAGAAGGAGCCCCTTCAGATAATGGGCCCTAAAGAGCAAAACCCCAAAGCAAAACGTCCTGATAGCCCTCAGTGCGAGTACTGCAACAAGTTCGGCCACATGGAGGCTATGTGCTGGAAAAAGAAAGCTGACGCCGAGGAACAGGAGCAGGGAAAAGAAATGTCAGCATAGGGAAAGGCACACCTATTGCTGACAAAACTCATGTGTCTAACTCATTTAAACAACTCATGCCATTACCTCATGTTACAAATACCCCAGGGGATGATTCTGAGGGGGATACGGATGAGGTCAGCTATTATGTTGTAGGAGCCCCTGCTGAAGTGGAAGTTCCCAATCACTTGAATGTGGGAGGAGTAGATGAGGCCACCATACCCAAAGAGACGTATCTCTGCCAAGTTTTAGGGGAGCCAATTGTCATTGATACCACCAGCGATGCAGATGAGGTGTTGTCACACCATATTCGCCCTATCCAGCATAGCCATACCATGAAAACCCTTCAAAAAACTACCCCAAGATCGCGTGTAAATTAAACTCCAACTTCCATCTCAAGGAGGTTTTATCGTTAGCACCCACTTTTGGGGGATACTCACGAAGGTCAAAGTGGTGATTTAAAAAGTTCAGGTGATGGCCATCCTAGATACAGGCTCCCTGGTGAACGTAATCTCCTTCAAGCTGATGAAACAAATCAAGCTTGCACCTGATTTGGAGTACAACTAAGACTATGGAACCGCTGGTCCCAACAACACCCACGCGCTGGGTGCTTATTCATCCCTTCCCATTCGTATTGGGAAGCTCATTCTATTGGCCCCTGCAGTGTCTTTGGAGAATAATGATTATTACATACTTATAGGTACTCAGTTCATGATTGAGTATGATGGCATTATCAATATGAAGCAAGGGTTCTTGTTGTTACTCAATTATGAAGTTCCCTTAGTTCTAGCCAATACTGAACCCATCAAGAAGGACTACTCTTGCATGTATACCAACCTCACAAAAACAGCGACCAAAAAAGGGCAGGCTGCCAATAAGCTCCACACCCCCCTTTCTACCTCTCAGGTGGATAATAAGGCATTACACTACCATAACAACACCCCTACCAACATCCTTGAGGGGGCAATGTCAGACATTCTCCTTTTCAATCTAAGGAAAAGAATGTTGGATGTGTTAGTGTTCCCAATTCTGCTACTATGATTGGCCCATCACCTGCCAAATTTTTAGATAATATTGTGGATATCAACAATATGAGTACCCACAGCGAAAAGACCTTAGTGGATTCTTGGTGGAATCCTAACAACTGGAAAAATATGATTTATCATAAGAATTGGCTTAAAAAGGTGATAATTAATAATAGGAATACTCCAACTCCTCAGTTGAATTCAAGGAGTATAATATCGTATGGATCAGAACCTCTGCAAGGCAAGAAGATTTTGCCCATCGATGATTGGGTGCAAGTTAACCAATCATTATCATCCAAGTCTAACCACCGCCAAGGTGCAAAGATATTACTCAAAGATGATAGGGTAAAAATTAGCCAATCATTACCATCCGAGTCCAACCACTGCCAAATTACCCAATTGTTACCATCTGAGTCTGACCACCACCAAGGTGAAAAGATTTTACTCACTGGTGATTGGATACAATTCATTAAATCGTTACTGCACAGGTCAGTTTTGCCTCCAAAAAAATTTTATCTTGGATCTGATAGGCCAAAAGCCTATATTTCCTAATTTATATAACTGAGCTTTGCATTCTTTTGCCTTGAATACCCCTGGTCTCAAAAGTCAAACTAGTCTAAATAGGAAAAACTAGTTTTGAGAAAGGGACCTTTTCTAGTTTTTTGCCCTGCCTATATAATAAAAAACATAAAAAACCTTAATAAGTGTTATTTTATACTTTTATTAAAAAGTACATATCTCACTTTAAAATATTATTTGTGGCATCCATTGATGGATCCCACAGTGACCAAGAATACTGGTAGAACCCATCTGGTGAATGGACTAATGGGCCACCAGGGGAATGCCATCAGGGATGCGGTCAGAAGAAAATAAATAAATTTAGTTTTTTTGGTAAAATTTTATTTGAAGGAAAGTAAGAAAATCAACCAACAATTTTTTAAGTTCTTGTGCAACTGATTAAACAGTGGTCAATTGGGGTAGTGACAAGATGGGATCAGGTCCCACAATTCCAACCTAACAAGCAAATTGTTTGGGAATGGACAGGTTTGTTCCTTGAGAACCAACATCACAAAATTTGGCGGTGGGCAGAGTCTCTGTCAGTTTGACCTCAAACGTCCAAAATGGGGCTCAGCTATGTTTCCAACAGTTGGCATGACAGCATTTGGCCCAACAAGCGATGGGAATCCCCCAAGGCCACCCCATGTAGGGATGGGTCCATTTGGTTGGGAACAGGTTTGGGACGCCCAACCCGCCCACGCTTGGTTGCTGAACTGTCCATTTGGTCAATGGCAACACATTAATCGCAACGCCCAAATCACCAACAAAAGGCTTTGAACCCTCATCAATGATGCCCAATGTTTGTTCTACCAGCTTATTGATTGAATTAGAGCCATTGGGCGATCCAGCTGATATCTCATTATTCATGTCTTTTCAGCCATTTGAAATTTGGTCATTGGCCAGATTGCCACTCAAATTAGATCTGACCAATTTCAATTTGGCAATCTCGGTGCAGATTTCACTAATTCCCCACAACAGTTCTGATGAGGTGAGTGTGGGTATTGGGGGTGGGATCTGGAGTTGGAGAGCTGTTACCCATCGCTCATCTACTATGTGAGCAAGATTGCCCTAAGTAATGAGGGTTACCACCATCCTCTTTGGTGTCTTTTTATTTGGGAATGGGAAGATGGCCCGATCAAGAGCCAAGGGACGTTCCCCAGGACTTACAGTCTTACTATACCTCTTCATACATCCCAAATCATATGGCAGCCTCTGTGCCATCCATCACTGGTGTGCAAGCCCCCTACCCAAATATGAAGGCCAGCAACCATGAACTCTGGAGGAGTCATCATCCTCCCTGCCTCTCCCACCCTTGGGGGTTGCCCCTACAAGACTTGCAGTTGCCCCCAATGCAACTATCTGGTTTGCCTTGGGGGCCTTCAGTATGTTACTGAACTTTTACTTTTCTCACATCTCCCATAGAACCCCACTTCTATTATTCACTTGTACCACTATGCCTTTTGCATTCTGGGGCCTCCACTGGGTGCTTGTGCACCCCAACTGGGAGCCCAGTCTTGTTCTTCTTAGCCAAATCCGTGACACTCCCCCACTTTGAGCCTCAAAATATTTAGATACTAAGCCACAAATTATCAAGAGGGTTTGCTTCCTGACACTCCTTATATAAAGATAAAAAATTTCTAAAACTTGACCCTTTAGTTTAATTATAGTATAAGTATTTTTAATATAAGTGGTCTAAAAAATCCCCTGAAAATTTAATCCAGCAGTAGTGAGTGTTATTTCTCCTGCAAATTATTGTGGAAATCCAGGGCTGAATAGCACTGGCAAGCATCCAGACCCCCTGGATTCCCACAGGGTTCCTTACACCTTTCTTGGCTACTTTAGAGCATAACTTTACCATAGAGAGTAAGATGACATATATCCTCTTGACCTACCCTCCATCTCAGCTATGTCAGATTAATGGCATGTCACTTTCTCTGGCTATTATGATGTTTATAAAAGCCTTTTTTTATTTATTTTTCTTATACAACCAATAGATTGGCCAAAAGTCCCAACCATATTGAATTAATAAATAAATTTCTTAGTGAAGGTTAAGGCAGAGCTAAGCTATCTCTGCTGCTATTTTTAATTAATAAGATGGTATTGAGATCTATATCTATCTTAAAAATGGATAGCCTATACAGCCATCTTTTTATCAGCTATGTCAGAATAATTGGAGCCCATTATGAACTAAGGAGGATTTACTTATTTTTGCAAAAAAGATGCCTCTTTTTATTTTAAAGTTGGTAATAAGGATCTCTATTTGCCATAAGTTGGACCTATATTTTATTGCTTCTTTGATTAATTTACAGTTGTTAATTCTGATATTTATACAGTGCTAGTACGATCTTACAGAAATAGTAATTGATGCTATTGGCGATAGTAGACTTTTAGTATTTTTTAGTACTAGTGGGACATAGACTATTTAGTCTCAAGTAAATTGTTTTAGTGTTTAATCAATTCTCATAAAATAGAATCTTTTTTAACTAGTGATTATAGCCGTTAATTGTATTACTCTATTATTCGGAATTAACTATCTTAAAATACTTAACCAATCCCTTTTAACAGTATGGCGAAATATGGCCTTGGGATTTTCTTCAGCCAAGTTGCAATCAGAATAAAAAACCGTAGGGCAATACTCCGACTCCGTTACCCCGACTTTTCGCTTTTCCGGTCCCGATATTGCGAAATTGCAAAGTAGTACTGTACATATTTCGTCTAACTTACTTTTAGACTAATAAGGCGAAAACGTCGAAAATGGTCTAGTAAAATTTTAGCATATCGCACCTCATGCTCTTTTTAAGATTCAGCAAAGTTTCGGTGAAAATTATACCGCAAAACAAGATTTGGGGCGGCTTCAGGTGGCTTAGAATCGAATCGATAGATGATAATCAAATCTTAATAACCACGTCTAATGGAAATTGAGCGATATAAGCCTACTTTGCGAATGCGTGTTGGTTGATTTTAACTTGACACTCTTTATTATTTGTAAAAATGTCTATGGCACGCTTTGCACTGAGGCGTCTTCTGGCTCAGCCCTCAGCCCAGAAAAATTGTAAGCACAAATTTGAATTTTTTAAAAACTTGCTCCTGCATTCGTTTTTATGAAGGTCTCAAGGGAGATAAAACCTCATTTGAACCTTCTGCAAGATAAATTTGGCTTACTTTTTAGTTCGCACCAAGTGGTGCTAGACTGTTTTGTCAGCTTCTAGTCTTAGGCTTATTGGTTGCTGATCGATATATATTACTTTGATGCGCTTTATTGAGCAGGAGTTTTCTTCTAGTTGTTCGTTCCTTTTCTGGATCTTCCGCTCGGCTTTCATATGACGACACTGTAAAGAATCTCAAAATCAGCAAGGATACAAAAGTCATCGTGCAAGGTTTTACTGGCAAGCAGGTAGTTTTACGAAATTTTCTATTTTAATGATCTTTAGGGAACTTTCCACGCCCAACAAGCGATTGAATATGGTACCAACATTGTTGGCGGGGTGTCACCCAAAAAAGCTGGGCAAACTCATCTTGGCAAACCGGTGTTTGGCTCTGTTGCTGAGGTACTTTTGGAAAGTGTCTGTTGTTAACAAAAGTCAGGCCATCAAAGAAACTGGAGCACATGCAACCGTGCTATATGTTCCTCCTCCAGCCGCTGCAGCTGCAATTCTCGAGGCTGTCGAAAATGAAGTACCTCTCATTGTCTGTATCACCGAAGGAATCCCCCAACAAGACATGGTTAAAGTAACTTTAGTAGAAAATGCAACTCATATCACCTCTAAAAGGTGAAAAAGGCTTTATTGGGCCAAAGCAAATCACGACTAGTTGGGCCCAATTGTCCTGGAATCATCAACCCCACAGGTTGTAAGATCAGGAATCATGCCCGGTCACATTTATCTTCCAGGAAATATTGGTAATTTATATTATAGTTACTTATTAAACTTTAGGGGTTGTATCACGTTCAGGTACCCTTACCTATGAGGCTGTCGACCAGACCACTCGCCAGGGCCTCGGTCAGACGCTCTGCGTTGGCATTGGCGGAGATCCCTTTAACGGAACCAACTTCATTGACTGCCTTAAAATCTTCTTGGAGGATGACAAAACCGAGGGTAAGTTGGGTCGTGTTTATTTGCTCAAGGGTTAAGGTATTATCCTGATTGGTGAGATTGGAGGGACTGCTGAAGAGGAGGCGGCAGAGTATCTTATTCAGCACAACTTGACTCGGTCGAAGCCCAAACCTGTTGTTTCATTCATTGCTGGCCTAACTGCTCCTCCGGGTAGAAGGATGGGTAATGGTTGCTTGGGGCTGGTGCTGAACATCCTATAGGTCATGCCGGCGCAATCATTGCTGGTGGAAAGGGCGGCGCCCAACAAAAGATAGAAGCTTTAGAGAGGGCCAACGTCATTGTTTCAAAATCCCCCGCTCGCCTTGGTTCCTTAATGCGCCAGGTATTTCATCCTACTTATGCCCTTCTAACTTCATGTCAGGCCTTGATTGATAATGGTACTATTTCTGCATAATAGACATATTCTTTGTAGTAAACAAAATATCATTCGTAAGAATTGTCGTTTATTTTTGGACTAAATTTTTTGCACTATTTTTACGTGTTTTTAAAATTAAGTTTTTACTGTTTATCGAGCTAAAGGAGCCTTTATGCTAGATGAGACCTTTTCCTCTAATAATGTTTGCATGATAAAAGGTGGGAAACTTAGGAATTTAAGACAAAACTTTCTATTGGTGCTGTGACAATGGTTTAAATTAATAAGCTGGCTTTATCGATTTAGCTAGCTAGATTGGTTCATAGAACATTTTGTATATAACTCATTTGTGTTTCTTTTTCACATTAGCATCAATGTTATCAAATTGAATTACAATCGATGGTTGAGATATTGAGTTTATTTGATTGTGCAGTTAAAAAGTATATAAGCGGAGCTTCCCATTCGTAACACTAAAAGATTGACCTTGGCTCCTTGTGAAAACTTTTGCTTTTGTCAGTTCTTTTTTAAATTAAGAAGTAATATTTCATCTAAGATAAACTGTATAAGGCTGAGTTATTCTCTGGCAATTAAGTGATATCTATTAGACTAGTTTAGATTTAGGTCACAATATTGTATTTGACCTAATTCTAAAATTCTGTATTTTTTGCTAATTTTGATGTTAAAATATCTCAAAATCCATAATATTGGTTATAAATGTATTCAGACTTCATACCTTTTGTATTGCCTTAGATAAGCAGGATCATTCATTGAAAATTAGATAGAAAGGGATCAGATGAGAAGGGTATCTATACAAAACTGTATGATGTATTCAGCCTTAGTTTTGTATGCTGGATGGCAAGAAAAAAATATAAGAGGAGAATTTTAAAAGCCAGTTAAATCTTATGCTACGTACCATAGGACTGTAAGCATTGTTTCAGTAAAGTTGTACAGGGTAGAGTTGGCCTTATATAATCTCAGATTGGCAAGATATAAAGGTGCTGGAAATTGGTTGGTTGGATTATACAGACATTGATTGGTTAATCATATTACTTTAAATCATGTTCAGTTGCTTAAACCCCAAGCCAAAGTAATTAGATTTGAGATATTAGATATAATCAACCAATCAAGGCTATAACTGTTTATCAGAAGGTACAATAAAATGGGGTGCCATGCTACTGTAGATCCACATTTGCTTTGAATCAAAAACCTGGCCAGTTGGCCTTGTAAATATGAGTTGGATAAAAATTGGATACTAATTTAGGTGTATTTATTAAAATGACTAAGCAACATTATATAATTTGCAACTTGTTATTTAGAAACTTCACCCTAGTAATTAGGGTCAAGCAGTGATGCCTATCAAAATTTAATAATGCATTTAAAAATGGTTGATTATCATTCAGTGATCACTAAATCCCTGACAATGCCAAAGTAAATCTAAGCATATAAAAATAGTGGTAGAGCTGGGTTACAGCAGGAATTCTCTTGTGCAAAGCATATACCTGGGATATCCTGCCTATAAGCCACTAGTTAAGTGGAGGTGCAATGAAGGGAAAGATGGGTGAAGGTGCAGATAACACCAGAATTAACTCTATTGTCATGGCACTGGCTAGTAAAGCTAAGACCAATTTGCTAGTCTGTGTGAGTGGACACCCAGAACACAAGCCACAATGCCAGAGGTATAACTGTCTATATGACTTGATACTTCATTGAGAGGGGAATAACTAAAGGACAACAATTGGCAATCACTGTTACTGGCATACCTTCCAGCAGCCACATAGTTGCAAGAGTAGCAGCTGTGGATTATGGGGAGGTTGTTTCCCTAGGCACCCCAGGGGAGCCAACTTCTGCTCTGGGAACATGGGGGTCAAACATGCGGAAGAATTATGAAACTTAGCCCACTGGGAGGGGGCCACATCAAGGAGCCAAGCCATATCATGATGCCATAAGGCATCCAAAATGGGGGTTAACCACAGGTGACCACCATGACAATATCCCATCCTTGTAGGGAGGGCAACAAGGTAGTAACTATGGCCACTATATCCCAGTCATTATACAGACTGAAGAAATGGAACCTAGCAAGAATTCAACTAATGGATAGCCAAAATCATAAAATTGCAAGTTTCATAAGCAGATTTTTAATTATTAAACAAAGGATAAAATTGACCAACAACAGGACCTGTGGGGGACTGTTTTCTTAGGTGCTTGGGTTTAGAGATCAATTAAGTTTTAATTAACCATGGTAGTGTGATCATGCTCAGTTCCAGTGGATCAACACTCCTACATATCCATGGCACCAAATTGATATCAAACTGCTCAGCCAAAGTAGTCTCAAATATTTGCACTTAATTTTATTCACAGAATAATTTTGCTTAATGGATTGTCAACACTTTTTCTATAAATGAGTGGCTGTGCCCATGACGAGGGTAGATATGGAAGGTTTCATTTTATTCAAAGGGTTTACCATGCCCATACCTTTTGAGGATGGGCTCAACTTTTCCAGCAGAGAAGAAACAACTTTGAGGGTTAAACTGAAGGTGTTACAGAAAATTTGGTTCCACTGGGCACCAATTTGTCAATTTTTAATGAAACCCACATTAAGAGAGATTTCTGGGGGAGAGGAGCAGACACAAACTTTCCACTAGTGATGGCTTCTTACCACAACTAACTCTAGACACCCCACAATTTTCTGCACCAACTCCTGGATAGCGAGAAAAATAGGTAGGGGAACAATCTTTATTGGGCAGGCCATCACCCACCTCTCATCTACCAATGAGCTAAATCACCCTGGGAAATAAGTAGAATGGTTACCTTCTTAACCCTTTTTTGTCTGTAACAGAGACCCACACAGTTGAGGCACAGAGGGTGCTCCCCAGACCTTACAACTATAAGATGGTATTAGATTTGTCAAGAAGAAATAATATTAAAAGGTTAAAATAGTTGGCGAATAATATCAGATAATTCATTTGATAAAGAACTTCAGCTATCAAATTTATTGTAGAGCATTTAAATTTTTAAATTTATATTAAAAAAGTTATTTGAGAGTACATGACTGTAGATGATGCACTCAAAGGTAGGAGAAGCAAAAAATGGGGATATAAACCTTTTAACCCTGGAAGTAATTAGTGAATTTCTATCTATAATGACAGAGGGGGAGGGGGTCAGTCAGATCTTTGGGTTCATCACTGAAGAGGTGGATCAATGGCAGTAGCAAGGGAGTTGGGCATCTGTGGAATGAGGGTCAAGGAAAAGCAGATAGTTATTGAGACTGACAATTTGGGTCTGGAGGATAACTCCATGAGTTCAGCAACAAGGTCTTCAGCTTAGATTCTGGTGTCAAAGAGATGGGAAAATTTTGCAACGTTGGCTCTAGTGACTCGTTTGTATGGAGGAAATCTTCCAGTGAAGCAATATGTTTGACAACGGTGGCGATAGCTTCATTGAGGTAGGTAATTTCATCTTTTTCAACAGCGGGGAAATTGGGTGAGATGTGGTAATATGCAGCCCTTTTTAAGTCCAGTGATGGATTTTGCTACTGCTTTTCAGAGATGGCGACTTTTGGGTGAGACCAAAAACAGCCTCAGCAAGCTGGTAGTTGCTTTGATAAGGGTTAACATTGGGTTTGGGGACATATCTTTTGTATAGGAGTGGGGCGTCAAAGTCTGACTTCAGATAAGTATTCAAATCTGATGGCTTAGTAGGTGGTGGAACAATTTCATCATATTTGGTCACTTTATCCAATAGGTCTGTTGGAGATATAACTAAGATGACCAAAATTACTCCAGATTAAGATTTGATATCTCATCCTAATGAAATTTAAAAATCCATGATGGGTATTTTCAATTCTCAATTTTACCAAATAAAGACACTTTGGAGTTATTGACCTCCTATGAAGGGTGAGTAATCAATCCAAAGAAGCTCAGCAATCTGAGATGACCAAGCAATCTGAAATTACCAATCATTTTGAAGGGGCTAAGCCCTCTCTAAGAAGGTTGATTGTATCTAACAAGAGCTCTATTAGATCTGATCATCACAAGTCCTTTAATAATAATGATAAACAATATTGGTCCTCTGGTAGGAAAGATCTTACCTCGGGTGAATCACAGAAATCCTCACAAAGAACCACAAAATTTTCCTTTATAAATATCTCTGGTTTTTAATTAATAAGTAACTCAATTATTGTCTCATGAAGCCTAATTTTGATCTATTTCATACAGGATTCTGTATTTCCAATTGGAACCAACTATAGCAAAAGAACTAATAACTTTATTGCAATTGTGTTGATCTTCACTAGAGTCACAGAAATAATAATTTCATAGCCTTCATAGCACCTGCTTATTGTAATTTCTCACAAAATTCCAATACTGGTGCTCCCTGCCAGGTCTGCTTCCAAGGCTACCTGGTGAAAACATACTTTCACAACAATGAATACACCTAGTGAAGAGAGCCCCTCTTTGGAGGAATTGTTGAGTATTACCCAATGGGTACACTCTAACCAACAAGATTTGCCTTCTTCTAATATCAATAATCTATAATTTCAAGATTCAATGGACTTGGCCATTGAGGGCCCTAGTCAATCTAATTATCAGATTCAAGCCGCAAATGTTGAAGAAACCATTAAAATCTTGATTAGAGGGGCTATTCAGCCTGATGCTCGCCCTAATCATGACCGAGCATCTAAAGTTGATGACAACATGATGAACCTATATAACTGAGAGGTGTTGCAGCCTACCAAAGTTGGTTTGGCTAGAACTGAGAAGTATCTCAGGCATTACGTACATCCTGCTATTCATCATTTACTCCAGATTTTGGGGTTACATTATCTCAAAATCCAGCTCCAATTGACTCTAGCACAACAATTTCATCTCAACTATCTTCATTTTATTGAACAGCATCCAACTTTGGAAGGGATAATAGAGAGGCCATTCTCAATAATAGAAGAGAAATCAACAAGATTCATAACCAGTTAGTGAAATTTGATAAAGGAGTTGTGGGATAAATCAAAACAAGAAGTATCTCATCAAGTTAGCAATGCAACTAACCCTATTCACCACCAAATTACCTCCCTGGAGGATGAGATTAAGAAACAACTGGATCAGTTGTGGGCCAAACATGAGAAGAGCTTGGGGGAGCTTAAAAGGTTAACCCAACATCTTGTCCAAGTGGTGGATAATATCAGAGAAGTGAACCTGGCCCTGTTGGTCCTCCCAGACCACCTGGACCACCTAGCTCCCCATTGGTAACCCCAGGGCCTCCTGGGGAACGTGGTCCCCCTGGTCCCATGGGTCACCAAGGCCCGCTGGGACCATCAGGTAGATATGGGTTGCAAGGACACCTAGGACCTCCAGGTCCCCCTGGCTCCTCACTTCCAATGACCGATTATGAACCTTCAATGCTTTTATTATCTCAAGTACAAATCTTAAAAACATAAATCTGAGCCATAGCTCAAGGGTGTTTCTTACCCTTGGAAGGTCTTCTGACCAATCTGGACTATTCCTTAATCAGCTTACTGGATGGTGTTGAGAATGCACATTGGCTATGTGATGCAAATCAAACTACTCAAGAAACCCAGTTTGCTTTATTGACAGCATCCCTTGAGTGGTTGGCTGCCAAATGTCAAGTACTTGAGACCAAGCAAATGGAGATGGTTACTGCAATTTCCAACTTAAACTGAGCTCCTTACAAATGACCATATTAACCAATGAGTTCAAAATTTACAAGATGATTTGAACCTGTGAGTTTTTTGAGGATTAGCTCGCATATTAAATGTATTCCTGTTTTGATAGTCAGGAAGAGTTTCAGCTGATAAATCCTCAATTATGCTATGTGTCTTATGGTGTTTTCTGACCGTTCAGAAGCTCACAAAGCTAAACAACAATATCTGACTCTCTTGGTCTCTTCTAGGGTAATTTTCCCTCTCTAATTGGGAACTCTCCAGACACAGTTAATTATGACAAGCTCCCCTGAATGCTCGTCTACACTATTAATATGAAGATCAAGTTAAGATAAGAAGATATAAGACAAAAATATGAAGATATGGAAAGATGATGTTTTTATTTTAGGGCCAGATGCCAGTATTTTATACCTCTAGGACATCTCCTGGCCATACTCATCTATAAGATGAGTAAATTAAAACCATGCCAATCCGCTATGGACTATGGCAGTGGTTATTAAAATATCCCCAAGTTAATTCAGCCCTTGAATTAACTTAATTACAATTGTTTCAGCCCAATTGAAGGCAATTTTACCCTCATAATTGGAAGGATTTTAGGCATAATATCAGCACCTTAGCGATGTATATTTGCCTTTCAAACAGCTTGATTATGTTTCATAATACAGCTGATGAAATACAATAAGTGGGAGAAAAGAGAATATAGAATTCAATTAATGATGCACCCCTAATTGGGATGTTGGCAACCCTCTCAATAGTACTTGATACTCCCTAATTGGGAAGTCCATATGTAAGTACTATTGTGCCAATCACGGTGATCAACATATATAAAAATTATTATATATTAATCATATTTGTATTAAATTCATAAATGCAATTTAGTTTGTGCCATAGATTCACTTGGTTCACCCAAGTGGTTCCCATAATTGGCCATAAAGTAATAATATCATAGCTATTATTAGCTACAATAATTGAGATGATTTAGATACTATTGAGGTGCTTTTGGAATGAATTTAGTTATGAAGATAAATTGGGAAAGTTCAAAGGAACCATCAATGGGATTAATCTATTAGCATTGATGGTTTTCTTGAAGGGTTTATTTTTAGTCAACCATCAAAATATAACAGAACCTCTTGAGACAACAAGTTGACCAAGTTCCCCCTTATGCCCATTTCACAGAGTCTGAACCCTCTGAGGCTGGACTGGTCACAGTATTGGGCGTACATGTATTGAACACTGAAGCCACACTTTATAGACCTACTTTCAAGGATAAGTTTAAGCCAGGTAAAGGTAGCATCCATTCTTTTCTTTTTGTTTATGAACATACAATGGATGGAGCTACTGATCAACAGAAGGTCTGCTATCACCTCTTGCCTAAGCTGGTTTGCTCAAGAGATCATGGCTCCTCACCTTAAGGTTTGCTTTATGTGGGCTCAAGTGAAAACCGCCCTCATAAAGGAATTTAGGAGTAATCAAATCCTTTCCAACCAAAAGCAAGCCTTTATGAGTATACAAATTAAATGAGGAGAGACTATCCAGGAATTTGCTAAATGATTCTACCATGAGGCCCAGACACTTGCTACTTGCAACCAGATTACCATTTATGATGCTATATCAGCTGTTATGAGTGCGTTTGGCTCTTGCACTCAGTTACTATTACACTTGAAATTACTTAAAAGAAATTTCAGCTCCATTATCAACATTAAAGAAGCGCTTATGGAGATTTCTAATGGGGTGTTACATCTGACCTCCTCTAGTAACCCTCATTCTCACATCCATGCGATGCCACCTAAACCTAAATTCAAACCAAAGAAGGATCCGGGTACTTGTTGTAGTCTCATGGGGCATGTGGTGTCTCAATGTTGGAAAAGCAAGCGGAGGAATAAAAAAAGAGGAGTCAGCATAGGGCATGAGGCTCACTGTGCTGACAAACCTCAGGTGCCTCAGTCAAAACATTTTTAATATTCTTTAGATTGTTATGTGGTATCTGCTCCCGATGAGCTTGATATCCCTGATGAATTATCCAACAAAGAATCTATTTCTGCTTATGCTTCCTCTTTTTCTTCTAATTCCATTCAAACTACTAATTCCTCAGTATTCTTAATCCCAAACTTTGGCACTGATGTAACCCAGGTGGAAGTCATCATGCATAAGGTGAAAGTTTTGGCTATCATTGATTTGGGATCACCCATCATTGTAATCTCGTCCAAACTTATGAAGAAAATAAAATTGGCTCCAGACCTGAACCATTCCTAAGATTATGGTACTTCTGGACCTTGCTACACTAAATCTATAGGAGCCTATTCTTCTCTTCTGATGTGTTTGGGAAAGTTGGTTGTGTCAGCCCCTGCAGTGGTATTGGATAGCAACTGCTATGTTTTGCTCTTAGGAACTAAGTTTCTCATTGATTTTAATGCGATAATTAGTCTTAAAGACAAATACCTTTCTTTAATTGGGTACCAAGTACATTTTATCTTGCATGATGTTCCCACTAGCAAAGGCAAACTCAAACGACGTGTTTGATTACTGGAATACCCCACTTCTATCTCACGTCTCAAATACCAAATTCTGGGTACAAGGACTATACTTCCACCTCCATCAGCTTGTGTCTCTGAGGTCATGCCATTATATTCTAACTCTTCAATTACTATTCCCCCCAAAGCTCAAATCATTGTTGATATGGGCATTTAAGCATTTGTACCCCCTGATCATGTATTAGAGATCTTCAGTAACCAAAATCTCTCTCATTTGGAAGCCTTACCCTGCCCAGGTATCCTTGATCCTGCCTATGATGTAACTGTTTCAATTCTACTGGCTAATCTCACTTCCTGACCTATGTGCTTGAATCGCAATAATCCCATCGCCTATGTGCGGCCTACTCCTGTGAATGACATAATATCCATCTCAGGATGTGGAGATTTACGCGAATTTGGGCTGGAAGATCCCCCTATCATTGCTAGAATTGACGTCAAATTTGGGGATTCACTTACTCCAGATCAACAGCTTGAAGCTGAGCCCTGATTGAAGAATATGCGGATATCTTTGCCCAAGGTCCAGGGGATTTTGGCCTAATGAAGGAGGTACAGAATCAGGTGAAAACTGGGGATACTCCCCCTATTTGAGCTTGACCATATTGCAAATCTAAAGTTGAGGAGGCTCAGGTCTCAGTGAAACTGAAACAACTCCTCAAGGCTGGGCTACTAACGCCTTCTAAGAGTCCATGAGCTTTCCCTCTACTAATCATCTGAAAAAAGGATGGGGGTCACCAAGTGGTTTTGGACTATTATCGACTCAATGCTGTTACTCAAAAGGATTCTTATCCTTTACCTCGCATAGATGATTCATTGAGATTATCGTTGGGATCACAATACTCCTCTGCTATGGACCTTGTGAGTGGTTATTGGCAAATTGATCTTACCCCAGAAGATCGTCAAAAATGTGCTGTAATTTCTAGTGAGGGACTATTTGAGCCAACTTGTATGCCGCAGGGGCTTTGCAATGCCCCTGCTACTTTTCAACGAGCCATTGATGGCTTTTTTGGGGATTTAAAACTTTCTTGTGTTTTAGTTTATCTAGATGATGTTACAGTTTTTTCAAGCATTTTAATGAGCATTTGGCTCATTTGAAGGAAGTTTTTGACTGACTGCGTCATGCCTCACTTAAGCTTAAACCATTGAAGTGTGCTTTTTTAAAACTGAGACGGTTTTTTGGGAAATAAAGTTAATTGTAGAGGTATTTTACCCTTATCTAATAAGATACAAGCTATTTCAGACATGCCTGTTCCCAAAAGCTTGCGCAATATCCAAGTGAAATTTGGGATAGTTAATTATTATTGACAATTCATCCCCCATTTTGCGGAGATTGCAGAACCTTTAGTTTACCTTTTGCATAAAGAAGTTCCTTTAGTATGGGAAGAATCACAGCAACAATCCTTTGATCTGTTACGCCAAGCCTTAATGAGTGCCCCCATCTTAGACCATCCTTACTTTTCCAAACCTTTTGTACTATTTACTGATGCCAGTGATATTGCTATTGGGGCCATTCTGGCTCAACATGATACCATTCTGGTTGATCACCCCATCGCATACTATAGTAAAACCCTTTCTAAGGCTGAACGCAACAATAGCATTACCAAAAGAGAATGCCTCGCTGTGTTGTCCGCCATCAAGCATTTTCGCCCTTATCTATATGGCAAGAATTTCACTATTGTAACAGATCACGCTTCCCTGAAGTGGTTGCAACAAATGAAGGATCCTGATGAAAACTTAGCTAGATGGGCTTTAAAGCTCCAAAATAATGACTTCACTATTCAACATTGCACTGGAGCTATACATTAAAAGCTAATGGCCTTTCTCAATTTCCTATCTTAACATTATTTTCTGCAGAGGAAGATCGCATTTATGACCTGATCGGTAAACCTGAGCTCTGGTTCTGTGAATCTAAGGATGTTATCTCAAAGCTACAATCCTTAAACAAAGACACAGGTTAAAGAAGGTTCATTATATTAAAAGTCAGATCTAAGTGGTTACCCTTTATTCTGCCCTCTGCAAAAACCGATACTATTATGGAGGCCCACCAAGCTGTAGTTCATGGAAATGTTGATAAGACACTACAGTGGTTAAATAATTATTGTTACTAGGATAACATGCTGGAACTGTACACGATGTGCTGGAATCTTGTCTTATGTGCCAATAACAACGTGGTGGAAATCCGGCGTTTAACACCAAATTGTGGGACCTTCCAAACCATTTTCTACTATGAGTATTGATGTGGTGGGTCCTTTCTCTACGTCTACCTATGGACATCAATATATTTTGTTAGCTATCGACCATTTTACTATATGGATTGAAGCTATTTCAGTTTCTACGTTTACTGCCAAGGTGACAGCGTCCTTTCTTTTCAAGCAAGTTTTCATCAGGTATGGTAGCCCAAAAGTCCTGTTATTGGATAATGGGACTAACTTAATTTCTCAGGTGGTAGCTGAGCTTACCAGACTAATGGGTACTTATCTTTCCTTTATGACCCCTTATAATCCTTCTACTAATGGTGCAGTCAAATGGGCAAAGAGTACCCTTGTAGCCATTCTTTAAAAGATGGCCTCTAATGATCCTAGTAAATGGAACCTTTACTTACCTAGTGCGATGTTAGCTTATAGAGTTTTCTATCATCATATCATTGGAATGTCTCCTTTTAAAGCTTTATACTGTTGGTAACCTATCCTCCCCTCAAGTGTACAACCTATACTTGAAGAGGCTACCCCAAAAACTACCAATTTAGTTATGAGGAGATTATCTGATGAAATCATCCGATTACATGCATTAGCTTCAAGTTCCCTTGCTGCTACCACCTTGAAGGAAGGTACCAGAACCAACGCTAGTAGACTTACGTTACCACAATATCAAGTCGGAGATCTTGTACTTTTCTACCACCATAGGCTAGGAGGAAGGATTCAAAAATTGGACACCTTATGGTTAGGTCCTCATTATATTATTTATTGTTGGGGTATGGAATACTCCATTGCCGCTATTGATACTGGTACTGTTATCAATAGAGTGCATAGTAGGTTTCTTCGCAAACATGTGCCCCCTATGCAAAATCTTGATGGGGCATTGTTGAAGATACAACTAAGATGACCAAAATTACTCCAGATCAAGATTTGATATCTTGGTCTAATGAAATTGAAAAATCCATGATGGGTACTTATGATTCTCAATTTAACCAAAGAAAGACCCTTTGGAGTTATTGACCTCCTACAATGAGTAAGTCTAACTAATCTGAAGAAGCTCAGCAATCCTAGATGACCAAGCAATCCAAAATGACCAATCTTTTTGAAGGGCTAAGCCCTCTCTAAGAAGGTCAATCGCATCTAACAAGAGATCTATTAGATATGACCATCACGAGTCCTTTAATTTGAAATTTGAAACTTATTGTGGGGAAGGCCGACCATGGGACGGACACTTCCAAATATGTCTCAGGAAAGACAAACTTAGTACCAGGGGAGGCACCCCAGAGAAGCGATGCTATCACTTGTTGCCAGCGGGAACGCCACTTATGGGGAGGGGGAGGGAACGTGTGAAGGGGCCATATCCACTATTGCGCACGTGTGGAGGAAGGGGTCTGATTTGATGAACCAGACTGGGAACCAGGAGGAGACCAGCTGTCAGCGACGCGGTGGGAGGTATCCAAACATCCACGCTTGAAAGTGGTCCACCAAATGAGACCGGAATCTGTGGACAGTTTCTGGGAGGGTGGGGGTGGAGCCTGCGATGGCATCTAAGACAATCGTGTGGATGGTCCACATGGCGATTGCAACCACCAGAGCATGGAGGGAGGGTGGAAGGGAGGAGGCCATTGATAGAGCAAACACATCTCTTGACAGAATGAAGGGATGCGTTTGATCCTGGCCCAGCAGACGTTGAACTTCGCGCCATATCACTTTAGAGGTGGGGCGCTTCTTCAGGCGGTGGAACAGCGTTCCATACTGGCCGCACATGACACAGGATGAGTGTAAAGCGTTAAAGTACTCAGCTGTATGATACACCCGCCTCAGGCAGCGCCACACATGGGAGCGGACTTGAGGCTGCAACAGAGGGTGATGTACATATTTTTAGATTGTTTTTTGGGTCTCAATGGAATAAGGGATGTCCATCATGTCCAGGTAGTCCACCCTGGATAGGACATGGGGCCGAATGGGGATCACGCCATCATAGATGGGTAGCCCCTGTACCTCTTGTGTGAACTGAGGAGAGGGGCGGCCTCTTTGGGTTGTATGTCCACTAATATGAATTCTCCACTCTGCGCTCCGCATGGAGAGTAGGATTCGTTTGTAATGGGTTTTTGTCCTGTGAGGACCTGTGGCCAATGTGTTTGATGCGAGGTATTTCATCAGGGAGTGGGGGTTCAATGGATTGTTGAGGCCCAAGGCTCGGGAGAAGTTGGAGCGGGCTGCGTGGGACCAGTGTTGGGATGGGAGTGTAGGAGCGGTGACGGCCGCGATCCAGGTGCCCAGGATCTTGGCAGCATGAGCTTTAAAGTCAAGCAAGCCCATGCCACCATGATGATGAGGGCCAAACATGACCTCTAGCTGCACTGGTGGAGGGCGGCCTGACCAAAGCCATCCTTGCAGCAAGGCATACAAGGATTTGTAGAAGCTTGGGGAGAAGGGGATGGCGTGGGCTCCGAACCAGACTTTGGATAGGAGCATAGAGTTGGCTAAAATAACCCTGCCAGTAAGGGAAGTAGGGTGGGCTCTGAGAGAGGCGATTCGCTTCATCACGTTGTCCAAAATACGGCAAACCATTACTGCTGACGCGTATCCACCTGCCTCCATCCACACGCCCAGATGGCGCACCGGTCCTATGGTAGGACTTGGCATGAAGTGGAGCACCAGTGGAGCGGTGTGTCTTGAGTTAGTAAGGTGTGGACGTGGGCGAGCAGATGGGCCAGGTTGGGAACTAATTGCTGGGGTCCAGCAGTTCTGAAACTGACCAAGGAGGATGATTTCAGTTTTGGAGGCGTTCAGTGCTGTGTTGCTTACCCGGGAATATTCCTGGATGAGAGCTTCAAGCGCGCGTGCATCTTGATTATTAGACACCCCAACCACACAATCATCTGCAAATGCCAATATCTTGACTGGGGCTTGGCCTGGCACATGGACCCCAGTGAGTTGGGCATTCACATTTCGCATTAGTGGGTCAAGGCTGAAGTTGTATAAGAGTGGGCTGAGGGGGTCCCCTTGTCGCAAGCCCCTTTGAGGGCGGACTACTTCCGTTAGGAAGCCAGGGCCACGCACTGCCATTGTTGCAGATTCCGTGAGCAGCATCACCCAGTTGATGAAGCAAGGGGGTAGGCGGAATTGATGGAGGAAGGCCCTTAGTTATTCCCAGTTTACTCTATCATAGGCCTTTTGTTGGTCCAAGAATACAAGTGCCCCAGAGGCTGTGGACTGACATATGTTAGCCACAGAGTGCACGTTATCCCAAATTGACCTTCTGGGGATGAAACCGAATTGTTCTGTGGAGATGGTGGCAGATGCTACAGTCCCTAATTGGTTAGCCATAATTTTTGTTAAAATTTTGGTGTCTGTGCTTGTTAGAGAAATGGGGCGCCAGTTGGCTAAGTCAAGATTATCCCCTTTCTTGAAGAGTGTGACAGTAAAGGCCTTATGTCCTCCTGGTAGGAGGCGCGTTTCCAACAGGCTTTAGTTAAGTGAGGCAAGGTGAAGTGGGGATATATATTTGAAATATTTTTTGTAGAACTCATATGGAATGCCATCTGGGCCTGGGCATTTTCAGTTTGGCGCACCGCAAATGGCTGTCCATAATTTGTTCAGAGTAATTAAATTCATTATTTCTGGGTATCAGAAAATGGTGCAGATATGAGCTCAGTCGAGAAATTCTGCCACTTTGGCCAGCTGAATTGGTTCAGCTTGGTACAACTTGGAGTAATATTTTTGCATTTTGATTGCCACTTCGGCCAGTGTATCCGCAATAGAATTATCTGATCTTCATACCTGTGTGCAGGCCACGTTCTGGCATGGTACAAAATTTTTTTAAAGAAATATGCGGTGCACTTGTCACCTTTTGCGATGTGTGTGGCCCTGTATTGAACACAAACCTGATGTTTGTGTTGCCTTTTGAGTGTGTTGAGGTGGGCGGCTGCCTCCGCCCACTTCTGGCCCCATGCAGGGCTGTATCCTGTAGCTGGAATGTTGGACTCTAAGTGTGCCAATTCTGTCAGAGCGCGCAAGATAACCGCTGATGTGGCTCGTGAGCATCTGGAGGAGAGATGGCGAGAGTGGCGGATGGTGTCCTCTTTGAAAGTTGCCCATGTGGAAATGGGGTCCGCACAAAGTGGTGCAACAAACTTTTTTGCCAAAGTTACCTCTTCCACCCATGTGGAAAATCCTGGTGACGCGAGCTCGGGGGGCGGATTTTGCACCAATGTGGGGCCTTAGCAACTGTGACAGGTAGGTGGTAGGTTATCGAGACCAGTTGGTGGTTGGAGAATTTCATTTTCGTTGTTTTGAAGTGGGAGATGTGGGGTTGGAATTTCGCCAGCATTAGAATAAGATCGATGCAGGTCATGGACCTTAATTGGCCATTGTGGATGTGGGGATGCATCATGTTTTTGAGCAGCGGGGCATGTTGTGGCAGCGCATCCATTAACCCAAGGGTGGCCTTTAGAACGCGTAGTTCTACGTGACCCTGTGGGGCGTGGGGTGAGGGAGGCCACCGGTCCATTGGTGAGGTTAGCCAACAGTTCATATCACCGATTAGGAAAGAATCAGGGGGTAGCGGGAGGGATTTGACCAACAAGAAAAATTCCTGACACTTGTGTGCACCGTTTGGGGCATAGATGTTGACAATTGTGTGTGCTACATTGGCCCATGAGAAGGTGACGATGAGCACTCGGCCATTTAAGAATGTTTCTGAGGATACAAATTTGAAAAAATTATTTTTCTGAATTAGCACCCCACAGTGCTTCAACCAAAAGGATAGGGATGGGAGGAGCATTGTTTTCCAAGTTTCCTCAGAACCTCGTGGACAGTGGGACTCCTGGATGGCCAGGATATACACGGGTAAATTGTGTTGTAAAAAACTCAGTTTCCTAGCCCAGGATGGGGAGGCCTTGAGTCCGGCAATATTCAGCGTCCCTAAAGTGAAGGTTTCCCCCATTACACCTTAGGTGCGAGGGGTGGGCCCCCAGGCCCACCAGCCTCTTCAAGGTCCCCACAGGCTTTCACAGCAGCATGGGTGTTAGCAGCAATGCTATCAGAGTTTTTGTTGATTTTTGTGGAAAGAGTCGCGTTGGATTTGGCCTTTGCTTTTGTTTTCCTGACGTCGGATGAATTTTTTGTGGTGCAGATGAGTCAGTGCACCGTTGAGCAGGTCAAAAAATTTTTTTCAGTTGGGATAGGTCCCAAGTCAGTTTTGACTGGGGCTTGGGTACAACGATTAGGTGAGATCAATTCTCCTATCAGATCCTCAGATTGAGTGGCCCACTCAGCATGGGCTTCCCAATCTGATTGGTTGATGGATTCTCAAGTTGCTTCCACCGCAAAGGTTTCCATGTCCTCCTGGCGTTGTGAGTGTGGGATAGCGGTAGTGGCCTTGGCCGTCTCCTTGGCTGCGGCCCTATGGGCCTGCTTGGCCTTCTTCCATTCTTGTGGGGAGATAGGCTTTACCAATAGGTAGCAGCCTTGTGCTCCCCACGGGAAAGCCTCCTTGGTGCTTGCAGTTGGTTCATAGTGCGCCTCTCCATTGGCCATGGCTGCCAAGGGGTGCTCTTGGAATGTGACGCCCTCCTTGATGGGGCATGTGTGCGCCTTATGGCCAAACGCGTCACAGTGGGTTCAAATGGGGGCGCGCTGTCCACGGTCACCTGGAATGGGTGTGTGGTATGCCCTGCGATATCAATAAAAGTGGAGTGTGGGATCTGGGTTAGGTCCTTCACGATCTCCTCAGTTGGGGTCAGAACTGCTATGGCTTTGCCGGTGCACAGGTGTGGCATCAGTGTGAAGCGTTGCATTTTGAAAGATTGTATTTTGTTATATATGGCGAGACCATTTTTCAGGTGTTGTTCCAAAATATCACATTTTACCATAGTAGGCAAAAGGTCAAACGTGAGGAAAATTTGGTTTGATTTTGTCCATCTGGTGCATTTGGTTTCGATGACCCATTGCCCTTCAGGGAGGTCGACCACTATGTGCACCGCTGCAGCCTTGTCTGCTGCTTTTTTGCTTTTGAAACCTAGGTCCAGCCAATTGCGTGACATGGAGTGAGGTGCAACGTACACCACGGTTGGGAAAATTTTGTGTACATCTTCACAAAATTTTTTTCCCATAAGGCCATTTTTTGATGTCCAGATACACGTGGACTCCAAATTCCACCGACAAAAGTGTTTGGGAGTGTGGCGTGTTGATGTACTGGTTGCATCATGCTTGCCATGCGAGTATCTCTGGGGAAATCGTGATTGCCAGTTTTTAGGATTTTTGTCTATTCCGGCAGATTCTCCAGGGCGTTTTTGAACGTTGGAGGCCGTGGGCCTTCCACCTGCTCCTCTTACCTTGCTTGCCTAACTGTCTCCTGACATGGGCGCAGACTAATCTCCTCTGTGAGATTATTAAACTAGATTTAGTCTTGAATTGAATAGGTTGCAAAAGTGATTGCATTGAGAAAGAAAAGTATCACAAGTCCTTTAATAATAATGATAATCAACAGTATCGGTCCTCTGGTAGGAAATATCTTACCTCAGGTGAATCATGGAAATCCTCACAAAGAACCACAAATCTTCCACTATAAATATCTCTGGTTTTTTATTAATAAGTAACTCAATTCTTGTCTCATGTAGCCTAATTTTAATCTATTTCATACAGGATTCTGTATTTCCAATTGGAATCAACTATAGCAACAGAACTAATAACTTTGTTGCAATTGCGTTGATCTTAACTAGAATCACGGAAATAATAATTTCATAGCCTTCATAGCACCTGCTTATTGTAATTTTTCACAAAATTCCAAAAACTGATGATAGTCCATAACCACACTATGACCTCCAACTTTTTTTGGATGAGAAGTAGAGGTGAAGCCTATGGACTTTAAGAAAGCATTAGTAGCCCTGCATTGAGTAGTTGTTTATTTCCACTGAGACCTGAGCCTCCTCAACATTAGATTTGCAATAAGGCTGAGCTCAAATAGGGAGTATGTCATGAAAAAGGCAGAAGAAGTTTAGTCCAGCCTTCCAGTCAGGATGCGTAAGCACCCAAAAAGCAAGCTAGAATTCCAGAGGCAAAGATGCACGTACAACGTTGTATGGAGCCAGGCAGTGGGAAACAATAAATCGTTGGTGCATGGAAATAGTGAATAGCAACCCAAGAATGAACCAAATGGAAACCGCCCCAGACACTGGAGGTCTTGCTGCAGAGGGTGGTACCACAGGTATGGTTTCTAAAAAGTCACTGATAGACAGGGTTAATTCAACTGGGGAGTTAAGGGGTCAGATCCTTGCATGGAGATGGTGGATGAAAGGCCACAAGATCCCAGTAAATTGTTGGCGAAAGTTTGTAATAACAGGGTTGAATTTACAGAAGTATCTAGCTTACTGAATCCAGTTATGACGGTAGGGGCCATAGTGACCATCATTACTGTTAGAGCCCATCCAGTATAAGGATCAACAGGCCACCAGAGAAAAGCCATTGGGAATGCGGCCAAAAGGATATCAATAAAATTAAAATTGATAGTTTTGAGGCAAATTTTATTGTAAAGGAAAGTGAAGAAAATTGACCAACAATTTTCTCAGTGCAATGCAACTGATTAAATAGTGTTAATTGATGCGGGGATAAGCCAAGAGTGAGACCCTCAATTTCGACCTAACTGGCGAATTATTCAGGAATGGGGCAGTTAAGTTCACTGAGAACTGACATTGAAGAATTTGGCAGCAGGCTGAGTCACTTTCAGTTCAACCTTGAACGCCCAAATCGAGGCTCAACTGCATTTCCAATGATTGGCACGATAGAGTTGGCCTGGTGAGCAGCGGGAATCCCCCAGGGTCACCCCATGTAGAGGCGGTCCCAATTGGTTGTGAACAGGTTCAGGATGCCCAACCTGCCCATGCCCAGTCGCTGGGCCATTCATTCAGTCAAAAGTGTTGTGTCAGCTGTAATGACCGATTTGCCAGAAGGGTGCTTCAAACCCTTGTTGATGGTGTCCAATGCTACTACCTGCACTTTGGGGATGATCCCCAATGATTTTAGAAAGGGTTAATTTTGATGATCATAGTGTTGGCTGAATTGAAATCGTCAGCAATTCTGGCTTATGAATCAGTCTTCATCCTTTTTGACTATATGGGATCTTATCATCGGGCTTGTTTCCACTCAATTTCAGACTGATCAACTTCATTTTGAGATCTCAGCGCAAATTTCCCTGATTTGATGTACTAATTCTGCCAAGGTGAGTGTGGGCACCGGGGGAGGGATCTGAAGAGGGAGGGCTGTTACCCAGCGCTCATCTACCACGTGAGTGAAGTCGCCCTGGGTAACGAGGGGTACAGCCACCCTCTTTTTAACTTCTTACTCAGAAACGGGATAAGAGCCCAATCAACACACAGGGGACATTCCCCAGAACTTACATTACCCTTTCTTTTTTCCAAAGGAAGGGCACCACCGCTAGGAAACTGCACAAGGGCCACATTCTTGTGCGCCTTGGGTAACTTGATCGCCATTACAGGTGTAAATTTTTTTGAGGGGGAGCTTTGGGGTGGGATATGTGGTAAGCTTTGACCAGTTACATGCAGTTGATGCAATCAAAAGCCTAACCCAACTGTTCTTATAAGCAGATACCTTCTCTAAGCCATGAGATATTGAATGGATTGACAGGACTTATGGAAAGCCAGGATAGTCTCCACCTCGGCCTCTTTTACATCCTCAATGATGATTGGTTCAGGTTCTGTGGGGACTGTACCCTTGAAGGGCAACAACTGGAAAACGTGGAAGACGGGGTGCTGTTTTCAGTGAGCTGGAAGCTTTAACCAGAATGAACCGTTGCCCAAGTCTTCCTCTACCAAATGGGGGTCTGAACACTTACTTGCGAACTTAAGGGAGGAAAACTGCATTTGCAAATGATGTGTATTGAGCATAACATAGGAGCCCACTGTTATGTCATGACCTGGAAGTTGCTTACGATCTGCAAACAACTTGTAGTCTTCAATAGCTTTGGTGAGGTGTTCTCGCACTAAGGATTGAGTTGACTTAATGTGCTCAGCGTGATCTGTGGTATCTTTAACTTGGGCCGCAAGCAAGGTCTAACCAAAAATGAAGGATTATAACCTAACGTCACTTTGAAGGGATAAAATCCTGTGGAAGCGTGAGTCCCATTGTTATAAGCGAATTGAGCAAGGGGAAGGTTGTTAGCCCAGGTGTCCTGTGCGGCTGAAGCATAGCAACGCAGTTACTGTTCTAGGACTTAGTTAGCTCTCTTAGTCAGTCCGTTGGACTGGGGATGATACGCCGTGGAGTGACAAGGGAAGGTTTTTAAAACAGATAAGAGTTTGCTCCAGAACCACGCCATGAACTGTGAACCACAGTCATTGATAATCTCCTGTGAGAGACCAAACATAGAGAACACATAGCGCACAAAGAGGTGAGCGGTTTCCTCTGACATAATTGTGGAAGTACAAAGAATAAGAAAAAGTTTAGTGAAATGATCCACCACCACCATCACCACTGTGAGCCCATTAGAGCAGGGGAGTTTGACAATAAAATCCATGGACACTGATGTCCATGGACCCTCCGCCTGCTGTAAGGGGTGTAGAAGCCCGTTTCTACCAGAGCGATCTGACTTAGCTTGAGCACAGGTAATGCAAACTGGTGATTCAGGCCAGAACCTCCCTGGTTAAACCCGCCCAATTGTAGGTCCACTTGATCAAATCAATGCATTTCTTAGTACCAGGATGACCAACTGTGGGGGGATCATGATGTGCGCGGAATATCTCAGATTGGAAGGAAGGGGGAACCCAAATTTGTGCCCAAAAATAAATGAGACCCTCCTCCAATGAGTATAGAGAGTGTTTATGATTTTGGTGGGACAATTGCTCAAACAACTCCACACCCTCAGGACAGGCCATTTGACTGGCTAAGACCTAAGCAACTAGTGGGGCATTGGGAGCCAGAGCGACGGAAGAGATGACATGGGGAACAATCAACAGGATTAGAGTGGCAGGAATCATAGTAACGAGGTCCACTTCCTCTGGGTCTGAGGGACAGTGGGCGGGGCTGCAGCTAAGAAATTTGGAAGTACATTAAGCGCATCTTTTACAAATTTGTATTAAAATTTAAACTGCACAAGTCCCAATAGGTTCATGCTTGCTGGTGCGCCAATTTTTGGGGCTTACAAAAATACAAGAGAGCCTGGTTGTTAGTCTTATGGAATGTCCCCTGGCCATTGATCGAGCCCTTTTCCTGCTCCCAAGTAAGAAGGTATCAAAGAGGGCGGCTGTACCCCTCATCACCCAGGACAACCTCGCCCACATGGTAGACAAGTGCTGGGTAACATCCCTTCCGCTTTGGATTCCTCCCTTGGTGCCCACACTCACCTTGGCAGAACTAGTACAGTTAATCAGGGAAATCTGCATTGAGATTTATTGAAATGAAATTGATTAGCCCAAAACTGAGTGGGAGTCAGCCCGATGTTTAGATTCCATGTAGTCAAAAAGGGATGAAGACTGATCCATTTTCCAGAATCACCAACGGTTTTGATTCAGCCAATAGTATGATCAAAAAAATCAAACCCCCCTCATAATTGTCAGGGATCATCCCTGATGGGCAGGTAATAGCATTGGACACCATCACCAAGTGTTCAAAGCTCCCTATCAGCAAATTGGGTGTTTCAGCCAATACAACGCTTTTAATGAACAAAGGCCCAGCAACTGTGCATGGGTGGGTTGGGCATCCCAAACCTGTTTTAACCAAATGGGACCGCCCCTATGTGGGGTGGCCTTGGGGAATACCCGCTGCTAGTCAGGCTAAACACCATCATGCCAACTTTTGGAAACGTAGCTGAGCCTCAGTTTGGATGTTTGAGGTCAAACCAACAGCGACTCAGCCTGCTGCTGAATTCTTTGATGTCAGTTCCAAGTGAACTTATCCGCCCCATTCCCAAATAATTCACCGGTTAGGTCAAAGTTAAGGTCTCAATCCCAGCTTGTCTCCACATCAATCAACCACTATTTAATCAGTTGCATTGCACTAAGAAAATTGTTGGTCGATTTTCTTCCTTTTCCTTTGCAATATAATTTTGCCTCAAAAACCAATCAATTTCGATTTTATTGATTTCCTTCTGGCCGCATTCCTGATGGCTTTTCCCTGGTGGCCCGTTGGTCCAAACACCAGATGGGCTCTACCAGTACTCATGGTCACTATGGCCCCATCCATTGTAAATTGGATTCATCAAGCTAGATACTTCTGGCAATTTAACCCTGTCATTATGAACTTTCATCAACAATATACTGAGATCTTGTGGCCTTATGTCCACCATCTTCAAGCAGGGATCCGTCCCCTTGTCTCACCAGTTGAATTAACCCCACCTATCAGTGACCTTGTAGAAACCATACCTGTGGTACCACCCCCTGCAGCAGGATACCCAGTGTCTGGGGCTGTCTCCATTTGGTTCGTTCTTGGGTTGCTATTCAATATTTCTATGCACCAACAATTTATTGTTTCCAAGTGCCTGGCTCCATACAACGTCATACATGCGGCAATGCCTCTGGCATTCTGGCTTGCTTTTTGGGTGCTTACATATCCCGACTGGCAGACTGGTCTAAACTTCTTCTGCCGTTTCCATTACATAATCGACCAACCATTGTTTCCAGCCACTTCCACCCTGCTCTTCGAGGTGGGCGTTGCAGTGGTTACATTCTACCAAATGAATGTGCAATCAGTAGCCTGCTTTTTGTTGTTTTTTTGGTCACTTGCCAATTTTGGGAATAGTATCCGCTCTACCTTGGAGAAATTTCTTCAGACTGACCAAGCTGCACGGATTGCTACTCCTCCCCTCCCACCAGCCCAAAAGGAAGTTCATGTGTTCCTTACCATGAGATAGCCAATCAAGTTTTTGACGCCCTCGCTGAGGTGCAATTGCGTTTGGCAATTGTACTCAATAACGCCTCTGTGTTATCTCATGCCCAACAGTGGTTCACATTATTGGATGCTGTGGAAAGACGCCCGCCGTTGTGTTAGAGGCCTTCTGCGCTCTTCCTCACAAGCGGGAGACCCCAATCCCCTAATAGCTGTCATATCAGCTGCCTTGAAACCCCCTGTGTCATGTTTGGACTACCTATTCAGATTGCTCTATGCCATGGCTGAAGCCCCTAGCTTGGCTTCTTTGATCTCTACCTTCTGTGAACTGGCTCCCGCGCTGGGCCTCTCTAATGATATGCTTCAGGCAGTCTTTAGATCAGGCTTGGATTCAGTTTCTGCTCATAATGAGGCCTGGTCCACCATACAGGAAACAGTAGATCAAATATGTGCCACCACAACTACTATCAATGCCTTCCCTCACCATGCTTCCCGCTATCATTTGGGAAAATTTATGATAGGATTTCCCAACGAAGATGCGAACAAAGTGTCTATCTTTGGACCAGCAGTGGACCTGGTTGCTGATCCTGTCACAACTCTTGTGTCCTAGTTGGCTGACTCTGATTCACCTGTAAATGAATCTGTAAAAACCCATATGGAGGAAGCCAGTTCTCAAGCCCTTTTTCTTCCCATCTTTACTCAAGGGAAAGCCCCCGACCTTCCCCCCAAGTTGCCAGCTATTTCTTCAGTCACAACAGAAACGCCCAAATCTTCCAATAAACAATACTTCGCTTATTTCTTATTGCCTACGAAGATTAGTATTGGATCCTACTATGTCTTCTTTGAGGCCCTGGTGGACACCGGAGCTGCAGGTAATTTCATGAGCTTCGAGTTAGCCCAACAATTAGAACTGGACATGGACGCAGGTCCATCAGTGATGATGGCTTCTTCTGCCTTCCAGACCTTGTATGTCATCTGTCGCCCAGTACCTTTTTCAGTACACCAGTTTAGCTTCTGCGATCATCTCTCTGCTATGCTAAACTTGTGTTTCTGGTGATCTTAGGAGTGGGATGGTGGCGCTGACAACATGTCAAGATTCACTTGGAGTCTAACATGTTGTCATTTGCCAATGATCAACTGGAGGGTGAATTCCCTCTGATCAACACTCTTAAGAAAACACAAAGCTGCAGCTCTATTACTTCCCTCGTCACTTTTGCGGGCATACCAGCTGATTTTCCTGAAAGCTTAATGCACTATCAAAGTATCTTTGACTCTGAAAAGGTGGATCATCTGCCTCCTCACACTATTTTAACTGTGGATTTTATATGACCTTTGAATTGGTGAATATCAACTGTCTGTTGTATCCCCATACAGCAGAGGAAGAGATTGCGCTCAACACTTGGTTGGACAATATGCTGAAAAAAGGGTGGCTGTTTAAGGAGACCTCGCTAGTCACATTCCCCATCGTCTATACCAAAAAAGATGATGGTTCCCTCTGCCCTGCGTGGATTATAGCCATTTAAACAAAGTAATGGTTTCTGATCCCTACCCCCTGCTTCTGGAGCAGACGATCATCCAGGCAATTGCCAAATCCCATGTGTTCTCTAAGTTGGATCTAGTGAACGCTTTTAACCAGATTTAGATAATGAAAGGGCAATAATGGTTAACAGCAATCTGGATGAAGCGAGGTATTTTCTAATTCCACATGATGCCCTTTGGGCTGAAGAATGCTCCTGCTATGTTTCAACGTATGATTGACAATGTACTGAGTGACTTCCAGTTTACTTGCGCAGTTTCATATATTGATGACTTTCTGGTTCACTCCCCAGCCCTCAAACAACACACTACTGACTTGGAAGCAGTTGTGGCCGCCTTGCACAAGGCAGTCTTGTTCTTCAAGCCTTCCAAGTGTGAGTTCTTTAAAAGGGAGGTTACCTTCCTTGTGAACCTCATCATTAAAGATGGCTACACAATCCCTCCTAATAAGTTGGACACTATCTGAGAATGGCCAACCCCAACTACCCAGAAACAATTATGGAGTTTCTTGGGAACCATTATTTTCCTAAAAAATTTTCCCTGGCACTTTCCCAGCTTGCTGCCCCACTCCACCCCCTTGCAGGGAAGAACATACCATTTCACTGGATGCCCAAATGCCAACAGGCGTTCGAATCAATCAAAGAAGTGTTTGTGTCCCCTCTCATTTTGAAACATGCTGATCCCACCAAGCTGTAAATCATTACGTGCGATGCCTCATCAGTAGCAGTGGGGGCAGTGTTGCATCAAGAGCATGATGGCTTGGAACACCCAGTCACCTATTTTCCCAGAAGTTCACCTCTATGGAGCAGTCTTGGGCCATCTATGACAAGGAGTTGGCAGCCATAGCATGGTCATTAACTCATTAGAGGTACCTGTTATAGGGTGCATAACACAAGTTAACGGTCCATATGGATCACCAGGCTCTCTTGTATTTTTGCAAGCCCCAAAAACTGGCGCACTGGCAAGCCTGAACCTATCAGGACCTGTGCAGTTTTGATTTTAAATACAAATTCATAAAAGGTGCGCTCAACATACTTTCCTGATTTCTCAGTTGCAGCCCCACCCACTGTTCCTCAGACTCAGAGGAAGTGGACCTCGTTACTGTGATTCCTGCTTCCCAAATCCTGTCAATTGTCCCCCTGTCGTTGCTTCTGTTGCTCTGGCTCCTGACGCCCCACTATTTGCTCAGGTTTTAGCAATTCAAATGGCTTGCCCTGAGGGCGTGGAGTTATTTTGAGCAGTTGTCTCACCAGAATCATAAACACTCCCTATACTCCTTGGAGGAGGGTCTCATTTATTTTTGGTCGCGCATCTGGGGCCCTCCCTCCTTCAGAGCTGAGGTATTTTGCACACATCACGATCCCCCCACGATCGGCCATCCTGGCAATAAGATATGCATTAACTTGAACAAGCAGACCTACAATTGGGTGGGTTTGATAAAAGAGCTTCCATCCTGGATCACCAATTGCGTTACTTGTGCTCAGGCCAAGTTGGATCACTACAGTAAAAATGGCCTTTTGCATCCCTTACAGCAGGTGGAGGGTCCATGGACATCGGTGTCTGTGGACTTTATCATTGAATTCCCTGTTTAAAAGGTTCACAGCGGTGATTGTGGTGGTGGATCGTTTCACTAAATTTTCCCTCTTTATATTCTTATACTTCCACGATTATGTCGGAGGAAACCACCCACCTTTTTACGCCATTTGTTCTCATTGTTTGGTCTCCCACAGGAGATCATCAGTGACCATGGCTCACAGTTCATGGCGCGGTTTTGGAGTGAACTCCTATCTATCCTATAAATATCCCCCTGTCATTCCACAGCATATCATCCCCAGTCCAATGGACAGACTGAGCGAGTTAACCAAGTCCTTGAATAGTACCTGCGTTGCTATGCTGCAGCTTCACAGGAAACCTGGGCCAACAAACTTCCCCTTGCTCAATTTTATAACAATGGGACTCACGCGTCCATGGGGTTTTCTACCTACAAAGTGACGTTGGGTTATAATCCTTCATTTTTTGTTAGACCTTGCTTGCAGCCCGAGGTTCAAGCTGCCACAGATCACGCTGAGCACATTAGGTCAACTTAATCCTTAGTGCGGTAACACCTCACCAAAGCTATTGATGACTACAAGCAGTTCATGGATCACAAGAGGCTTCTGGGTTATGATCTTGCAGTGGGCTCCTATTTTATGCTCAATACCCATCATTTATGAATGCAAGCCCCTTCTCACAAGTTTGCAAGTAAGCGTTTAGGTCCTCATTTGGTAGAGGAGGTTTTGGGCAATGGTGCATTCCAGTTGAAGCTTCTAGCTCACTGGAAACAGCACCCCATCTTCCACATTTCCCAGTTGTTGCCCTTCAAGGGTACAGTCCCCACAGAACCTGAACCAATCATCATTGAGGATGTAAAAGAGGCCGAGGTGGAGACTATCCTGGCATCCTGGAAGTCTCAATGGTCCGTTCAATATCTAGTGGCTTGGAACGGGTATCAGCCTATGAGAACAGTTGGGTCAAGGCGTGTGATTGTGCTAACTGTATGGAAATGGTTTAAGCGTTCCACAAATCCCACCCTGATGCTCCCCGCCCTCCCTAAAAAGTTGCGATGGTAATGCAATCAAGTTACCTAAGGCGCACAAGAATGTGGCTCTTGTGCAATTTCTCAATGGTGGTGCCCTTCCTTTGGAAAAAGGAAAGGGTAATGTAAGTCCCAGGGAACGTCCCCTGGCCATTGATCGGGACAATTTCCCATTTCTGAGTAAGAAGGTATCAAAGAGGGCGGCTGTACCCCTCGTTACCCAGGGCAACCTCACCCACATGGTAGATGAGCACTGGGTAACAGCCCTTCCGCTTTGGATCCCTCCCCTGGTGCCCACACTCACCTCAACAGAACTAGTACAGTTAATCAGGGAAATCTGCACCAAGATCATTGAAATGTAATCGATCAACCCTAAATTTAGTGGGAGTCAGCCTGATGTTCAGATTCCAGGTAGTTATAAAGGGATGAAGACAGATCCATCATCCGGAATTGCCAACAGTTTCAATTCAGCCAATACTATGATCAAAAAAATCAAACCCCGCAAAATCATTGAGGATCATCACCAACGGACAGGTAATGGCATCAGACACCATTGCTTAGGGTTCAAAACTCCCTACTGACAAATTGGGCGTTGCAGCCGATGTGATGCTTTTGACCAAACAAATGGCCTAGTGACTGGGATTGGGCGGGTTGGGCGTCCCAAAACAGTTCCCGACCCTTTTGGGACCACCCCTATGTGGGGTGGCCTTGGGGGATTCCTGATGCTCATCAGGCTAAATGCCATTGCACCAACTGTCAGAAATTTAGCCAAGCCTCAGTTTGGACGTTTGGGGTCAAACTGACAGCTTCTTGGCCTGGTGCCAAATCCTTCAATGTCATTTCCCAAGGAACTAACCTGCTCATTCCCAAGTAATTCCAGTTAGGTCAAAATTGAGGGTATTGATCCCAGCTTGTCTCCACATCAATTAACCACTATTTAATCAGTTGAATTGCACTGAGAAAATTGTTGGTCAATTTTCTTTTTCCTTTTCAATAAAATTTTGCCTCAAAAACCAATCAATTTCGATTTTATTAATTTCCTTCTGTCTGCATTCTTGATGGTTTTTACCTGGTGTCCCGTTGGTCCAAACACCAGATGGTCTCTACCAGTACTCATGGTCACTATGGCCCCCACCATTGTAAATTGGATTCATCCAGCTAGATACTTCTGGCAATTTAACCCTGTCATTATGAACTTTCATCAACAAATATACTGGGATCTTGTGGACTTATGTCCACCATCTTCAAGCAAGGATCCGCCCCCTTGTCTCCCCAGTTGAACCAGCTCAGTATACTGGTGAATTTGTTGAAACTATGTCCGTGGTTCCACCCCCTGCAGCAAGACCTCCAGGGTCTGGGGCGGCCTCAATTTGGTTTGTTCTTGGGATCAAATTCACTATTGTCTTACACCAATGATTCATCATTTTCCAATGTCCGGCTCCATACAATGTTGTTTGGTTAGCAATGTCTCTGGCATTCTGGCTTGATTTTTGGGTGCTTACACATCCCAACTGGCAGGCTGGTCTAAACTTCTTCTGCCATTTCCATCACACTGGTGATCCATGCGGACCATTAACTCATGTTGAGCACCCTGTAACAGATACCTCCAATGAGTTAGTGCCCATGCTACAGATGCCAACTCCTTGTTGTAGATGGCCCAAGGCTGCTCCATAGAGGTAAACTTTCGGGAAAATAGGTGACTGGATGTCACAAGTCATTTTTCTCTTGGAGCAACACTGCCCCCACTGCCACCGAGGAGGAATCACATGAAACAATATACTGCTTGGCGGGATCCACAGGTTTCAAGACAGGAGGGGATAAAAACACCTCTATGAACAATTCAAACGCCTGCTGGCATTTGGGCGTCCAGCAAAATGGTACGTTATAGCCTGTGAGGGGGTGGAGCGGGGAAGCTAGCTGGGAAAGCGCCAGGGATTTTTTTAAGAAAATGATGGTTCCCAAGAAACTCCATAATTGTTTCTGGGTTGTCAGGGTTGGCCATTCTCAGATAGCGTCCAACTTATTGAGAGGAATCGCATAGCCATCTTTAATGATGAGGTTCCCAAGAAATGTAACTTCCTCCTTATAAAAATCACATTTGAAAGGCTTAACGAACAACCCTGCCTTATGCTAGGTGGCCATGACCACTTCCAAGTCAATATCATGTTGTTCAGGGGTTGGGGAGTGAACTAGAATTTCATCAATATATGCAACTGTGCAAGTAAACCAGAGGTCACTCAGTACATTGTCAATCTTACGTAGAAACTTAGCAGGAGCATTCTTCAGCACAAAGGGCATTATGCGGAATTGGAAAATGCTTTTCTTTGTCCAGAACGCTGTTAACCATTCTTGCCCTTTCATTACCTAAATCTGGTTAAAGGTGTTGATGAGATCCAGCTTGGAGAACATACAAGGTTTAGAGATTGCTTGGCTTATCATTTTCTCCAAAGGCAGGGGTTAGGAATTGTGAAATGTTACTTTGTTTAGATGTCTGTAATCCATGCAGGGATGGAGGAAACCATCGGCTTTTTAGCAAAGACAAAGGGCGACGCAACTGGCGATGTCTAATTAAACAACCACCCTTTTTCAGAATATAATCCAACCAAGTGTTGAGCTCAACCTCTTCCTCCACTGTATGGGGGTACAATGGACAGTTGATATTCACCAACTCCAATGTTGTACAAAATCACAAGTCAAATTTAGTGTGAGGAGGCAGACGATCAGCTTTTCAGAATCAAAGATACTTTGATAGTGCACTAAACTTTCTGGAAAATTAGATTGTATGCCTGAGGGGAGACAAGGGAAGTTCTAGAACTGTGACCTTGTGTTTTCTTAAGAGTGTCAATTAAGGAATCTCTTTCTGCTAAGCATCACTTTTCGAAAATCAATTCAGCCTGAAATTTAGCTCCACTAAAGAGATTTACGAAAACTATTAGCAAATATAGCGGGAAACCCCGCAAAAGAACCCACAGGCTATGCCAAACGAGCCAGCACCACCCTCAAATCGAAGCAACCCTCGGTTACCCACCTCAGGGTCAACCAGAATCACCCGCTCTCAAGCAGCAGCCATGAAAGCAGGCACCACCCCCAACCTGAAGCTACTCCAACTAGCGCCAGTTCACCTGATCGCACTTCTGCAACCTGCACGCCTAACAGCTCTGTGTGCGCTGCCTCCCACCAACCCGCTGGGCCCCCTCCAGCCAAGGAGGCCATCACCCACGCTGTTTTAATGGCGTCTGCTCAGTTGAATGCAACTCAGCCCATCCAGACATTCACCTCCCCCATTGTGTCAGCTAATTCAGCCCCATCTATTATTGCTGACGCCGTGTTTCTGGCTCCCTCCATGAGGGGCGATACCCAGCTACCTGGCCCCCAAATCCTCAGATGTAAGGTTGGATTAGCCGCACATTCTGGTTCACTAAGCACCAAATTGGGACAATCTACTCTTCCCAATGAGGATTCAAATGGTTCGGATTTTGGAACTTCACACCAGTTCCAATCTCACCCATCCCATTTAAACCCCATAATCGGCACTTCTCAAGTCGGCACTTTATCTCAATATGCTGAAAACGGCCAATTCACCAATCAGCCAATGAGTTTTGCCCACGAAATCACAGCAAATACTCGGGCTGAATTTACCCAAATAGACTGGGATG
Organism: Massospora cicadina; assembly: GCA_022478985.1. Lineage (NCBI taxonomy): Eukaryota > Fungi > Entomophthoromycota > Entomophthoromycetes > Entomophthorales > Entomophthoraceae > Massospora > Massospora cicadina. The sequence goes on along the minus strand of JAKSZP010014989.1, from coordinate 19,061 downwards.
GTGATGAAACATCGCCCTCCTCCCAATTGGCTGGAGTTAATTCCAATCTGGATGGGCCTCCCCAATTTAGCGAGGCACAACAATCACCTGGCCCCAAACCCTCGGATGTAAGGTTGGATTAGCCGCACATTCTGGTTCACTAAGCACCAAATTGGGACAATCTACTATTCCCAATGGGGATTTAAATGGTTCAGATTTTGGAACTTCACACCAGTTCCAATCTCACCCGTCCCATTTAAGCCCCATAATCGGCACTTCTCAAGTCGGCACTTTATCTCAATATGCTGAAAACGACCAATTCACCAATTAACCAGTGAGTTTTGCCCACGAAATCACAGCAAATACTCGGGCTGAATTTACCCAAATAGATTGGGATGGTGATGAAACATCTCCCTCCTCCCAACTGGCTGGAGTTAATTCCAATCTGGATGGGCCTCCCCAATTTAGCGAGGCCCAACAAACCGCCCCTCAATTTAATATGACGCCAGCAACTGCTGTAACATTCCAGAAACAAGGGAACTCCGCAAACTTGTCCAAACCACCAGCTCACACTCAACCTGCAATTGCAGCCCAAAGCAAACACAAACGTACCAAAGGAGCCACTGGGGCGTGGCAAAACCTCTGGCACCAACGCTACCCAAAGCTGATCCCCGTGAAGTGTCGTTTATTGCTGATGTTAAGAAGAAATGGGCCGAAACTAGAGCGCAAAAAGCTCTACCTCGCTCAACCCTCTCCCACGCAATTCGCCTTTATTATGGGCATAACCCTGTTGAATTCTATACAGAGGATTACTTCTCATACTTTGCAGCGATTGCGGAGACATTCCCTATTAACACCACCATCCATGAATCAGTGGAGGGCCACTACATCGATGTGGGCTTCACTGAAGCTGCCCTTGATGACCATGCTGCCACCCTTCAGGTCATTATTCCACGCGGATCTCTTTGCATCTCTCGCACACGCTCTCACCTGGAGAAAATTTCATGGGTTACTTTTTCCAACCTACCAACGACTGTTGATCCTGAGTCTCTTAAACTGGCACTCCATCGTGGTTTAATAAAGTTTGGGTCTGTTCTTTCAGTGGACTTTAGCGTCCCCTCTTACTATGCTCCCACTCAAAGAGCTCGCACTGCTAGGGCGTCGTTCATCCTCTCCCCCACTGTATCCCGAAACATTGAGGTTATTCCTCGTGTGGCGGTAGTTGGGGCATGCCCTGAGATCTTCTTTGTCGACCCTGATCAGGCGCGCCCCCGGTGTTCATGGTGTAACGCCCTTGGACACTTGTATAGTGGCTGCACAGCTCGAAAACAAGCCCTCTTAGCCACCACCCAGGGGCCTAAACCAGGCCAAAAACGATCCCACGTGGCTGCAGCAGCAATTCCACAACCCACACAATGGGTTCCCGTTCAAGACCTGTCCCCTGAGGCCTTACGCCTGGCAGTTGAAACAGCTAACCCCACTATTGGTATGGGATACCTTCGCGCTCATGCCCCCTTCCAATGGGCACCCCCTCCAATCTCCCAGAGTCAACTCCCTCTCTCACCAAGCGCAAGGCATCTCCCACAGGGTGCCCCTCGTCAGCCACCCCCACTCAGGGCTCCGCGGCACCCCCACCAACCTCCACCAGCGATTTATCGCATCAACCCTCAGCTCCCAATGGAGCTATGCCCACCAGCATGGACTGGCAACTCGCGGCCTGCGGTAGAAGTGCCACCTCAAAGAGTCCTACCCCAACCCCACAGTCCATTTCGCGCGGATCCTTTGCAGTGATGGAGGAAGTGAATATGGACTCAGACTCATCAAATGGGGACACCGCGGAGGTCACCATTGAGCACCCTCAGGTCCTTCCCCTGCAACGGGAGCGGGGCAGCATCCTAGGCTGGCTTACTGGGTCCTCCGCCCCCCACCCTCTCCTTCCCCTCAGAACCCTCGACGCTCCTCACGGATTTCAGCTAATAGTCAAGCTAAAGGACTCAAAACTAGCCGCCTCACAGCAGCAGGTTTAAGCGCTGTCAACCCCCCAGGACATGGAGGGGAACAGCTATGAGTCCCCATGGCAGCACCCTGGCCCTGCAATCCATCAATGCAAATGGGTTGTGGGACTTTAAGCAGAGAGCCCGCCTCCTCCGAAACTTCAGGTCAGCACAAATTGACATCGCTGCTGTCCAGGAGCCCCATATCCTCCCCCACGAGCAATCTGCATGGAATGAACAGTTTGGAGGCAACTCCTTCTGGACAAACCATGCCGCCCTTTATTGTTTTGAATCCCCAGGTTAAAACACATTCTTTTTCACAATATCTAGGTGGCCGCCACATACTGTTTAAACTCACCACTCCTGACTTCTCCTTCTTCGCTGCAAGCATCTACCTGCCTAATGCAGGTCAGGAGCAAAATCGGCTCTTGGAAGAGCTCCTCCAACTCAATCTCCCACGGAATACAGTCCTCTTAGGAGATTTCAACACAACCATAAGTCGCGTCCGTGACTCTTACCCCCTGCAGCAAAGGAGCGCCCTGGATCAAGTCGCCTCCAGGATTTCCTTCGCCTGAGTGGCTTTATAGATGTGCTTCCGCCCTCCGCGTCTGGCCTAGGTTGCATGACTAGGATCCAGTATGATGGAGGAGCTTTCCAGTCAGCGTCACGCATAGATATGGCACTGATTGGCCCCCCGATAATTGGCCGCGTCTCCTCTCCCATCTCTCGTGACAACCATCTGAGTGATCACAGGTCACTCACCGTTGTCCTCACCACCACACTTAGACCGTCGCGTAGGTTCTGGCCTAGGGTTGCCCCAGCTCTTCTCAACAACCCCTTTACTAAGGAGAAGCTGTCTATGACCATCCGGGAGACTCTCACCTCCCCCCACCCCACCTGCTTGACCACAAGGCTAAATGGGCGGTGACCAATGAGGGCATCACCCGCGTTGCTTACAACTGTGCTAAAGCCCAGATGACTGCAGCTCGCGCCAGAGTCAAAAGGGCGGAAGCCAGAATCAGACATCTAGAGCGAAACTGCCAGCCTTCGCCATCTCTCCAGATGGTTGGAAGACTGGGAAGCGGCGCAGCAAGCACTCCGCTTGGAGCTCACACTGCAGGAAGAACGGGCAGCAAACTTTACAACATCTCGTTACTATGCTCAATGAGAACGCCCCACCCGCTTCTTCTTTCAGAAACAGAAAGCCCGGTCAACAGCGCAGGATATTACTGCACTGAAGATTGGAACTACAACCACTTCAGATAAGGAGGAAATCACGCAGGAACTACACCGCTTCTACTCCAGCCTCTTCCATGCCACCCAGGTGGACCCATCGGACATCCAAGACTTCCTGTGGCGGGCTCCAGAGCCGCCCATTGACCCACGGGCTGATGAGGCTCTACTGGCGCCTATTTCCATCCAGGAGGTGATGGAAACCCTTCTGAAATCCCCACGGCTTAAAGCCCCAGGCCCAGACGGAATACCCTTTGAGGTGTACCTTCTGGAACCTGCAGTAATAGCCAGAACCCTCCGCGACCTCTTCGCTGCACTCTTGGTGAATGGCGAGGTCCTCCCCGACTCCAGAGGCTCAATCACGAGCCTCATTCACAAGAAGTCAGACCGTGAGAACCTGGCGAACTGGCGCCCCATAGCGTTGATCAACACAGACCACAAGCTCTTCACGAAGCTTCTGGCCAACCGCATCACCAAATGGGTGTCACCTCGCCTCTCCCCATCCCAGTACGGTTTTATTCCGGGGAGGTCGTTATGGGACAACTATAATGACCTTCACGTGACTTTGACTGCTAACTCTCGTAAGGTGAATGGCTTTGTGGCTCTCCTGGATATGGAGAAAAGCATATGATCGGGTAGCCTGGAAGTATATTGATGCTTCCCTGGCCCGCTTCCATCTCCCACCCGCAGCTAGGCGCTGGATATCAGCGCTCTATGACCAGCTCCACACTAGAGTCCTGGCGCCAATGGGTTTTACAGTGGCAGTACCAGTTGGACAAGGTCTCCGGCAAGGGGACCCCCTGAGCTCTATCCTTTTTAACATCACCCTTGACCCCCTCTTGGCCTCCTTACAGGACAAGCTAACAGGGATTCTGGTCCCAGGTAAAGCCCCCACACGCACCATGGCATTTTCAGATGACACTGCCATTGCATTTGGCTGCCCTGGGGATGTTGCCCTCGCTGCTGTGACCATTGAGAGGTACACCAAGGCGTTCAACGCCATGGTCAACACCTCCAAGACAACAGTTGTGCGGGTCGGCTCCCCCACCTTCCCCCCACCATTTGGTATTGAACCTGAGCGCGGTACCTTCCGTCACCTGGGCGTTCTCACCAACCAACAAGGAGTTGCGCTAAAAGACAATGAGGACTTGCTCCTTGCAGCAGTCAACTCCAGGATTGCCAGCTGGAACCGGTGGCACATCACCCCCCAGGGTCGAGCTCTGATGGCCAATGTGTTCCTTCTCTCCAAAGTCTGGTTCCTAGCGCACGTCTGCCCATTCACAGATGCCTTTTATACGCGGCTCAATGTACTCCTCCGCTGTTGGATCTGGGGCTCAAAACATCCACCAATGGCCCTCTCAACCATTGCCCGACCCTGCAATGAAGGGGTCCTATGGCTTCTGGACACGCGATCCCACGCCACCACAATCTTCCTGAAGTTCCTATGGCCGATTGTCTGCTGGGACGCGACCCCCATGCCCCAATGGGCGCCCGCCCTCCGCCAGTCAGTGTCAGCAGCTCTGGGTCTTCCTAGAGCATCTCTGACCTCATTAGGGGAGTGGCTCACAAACCACCCAGGCCATCGCCTAAAACCATCCTCATCCCCCTACTGGAACCAGGCTCTCCTTGCCCTGAAACGAGTAGGCGCGCGGATCCACCATGCCTTCCCATACAGAAGGGAAGGCCCTGGCCTCAGTCCACGTCGCCATGCAATTGTGCACAATGGACAAGTTGTCACAACTCGCCTCAACCCCCAAGATCGTCCTCCCATCCGCCCAAGACTCCTTGAGCTCCTCCCCCTCCGTGAGATTTAACCTTAAGGAATTGTGGAAGGACGTATATCACCCCATCCTGTCAGCAAAGGTGTCCAACACCTTATGGAGGGTGCTCCACTGTTCATACAGGACAGGGGACCGGACTGGCCCTACCTTCCAGCACCGAAGCTGCCCCCGCTGTGTGGAGCCTATTGACTCCCACCTCCATCGTTTTTTCACCTGTCCAGGTGTCGCCGCATTTTGGCCAAAGGCCCGCGCGCTCCTCCATGCTCAGCCCTGGTCTGGACACCCTGTGCAAGACCTCATGTTTGAGCAGACATTGCCTGGTTGCCACCGACCCCTCCGTGTCCTCGCCTATGCCACAGCCATCTGGACCATCCATAACTCCTTCCTTCGTGCTGCCTTTGACCAGCAGGTGTGGACCCTTCCACACATGATCACCCACTTTCAGGTACACTTTGAGATGGCCCTGAAGGTCTGCACTATGTCGCCAACCCTCCCCCGCTCAGTTGTCACTGCAGCACGGCTCTGGCGCGCAAACCCCCTCCCTTTCTCGATGCCTCCTCCCTCCCCTTCCCTCGCCTCAGGCTCTTAAGAGCCCAGGCGTAATTCAATAAACATCGATGAATTCCCCCTTGGGTTGGGACCATCTAGTACTAAAAAAAATTAAGAGTGTCAATTAGGGGAATTCACCCTACAGTTGATCATTAACAAATGACAACATATTAGACTCCAGGTGGATCTTGAAATGTTGTCAGCGCCACCATCTGACTCCTAAGATCACTGGAAACACCAAGTTTGGCATAGCATAAAATTGATCGCAGAAGCTAAACTGGTGTACTAAAAAAGATACTGGACGACGGACAACATACAATGTCTGGGAGGCAGAAGAAGCCATCATCACTGATGGACCTGCGTCCATGTCCAGTTCTAATTGCTGGGCCAACTCAAAGCTCATGAAATTATCTGCGGCTCCGGTGTCCACCAGGGCCTCAAAGGAGACATTGTGGGATCCAATACTAATCTTCATAGGCAATAAGAAATAAGCGAAGTCTTGTTTGTTGGAAGATTTGGGCGTTTCTGTTGTGAATGAAGAAATAGCTGACAGCTTGGGGGGAAGGTCAGGGGCTTTCCCTTGAGTAAAGATGGGAAGAAAAAGGGCTTGAGAACTGGCTTCTTCCATCTGGGCTTTTACTGATTCTTTTATAGGTGAATCAGAATCAGCCAACTCTGACGCAGGAGTAGTGAAAGGCTTGGAAGATGAAACTATCACTGGTTCAATGGTAGACACTATGTCCACGTCATCATTGGGTGATCCTATCATAAAATCTCCCTTTTGATGGTGGGAAGCTTTGATAGTAGTCACGGCGGCACATATTTGATCTACAATTTCTTTTGAGGTGGACCAAACCTCGTGGTGAGAAGAAACCAGATCCAAAACTTATCTAAATATTGCCTGAAGCATATCATTAGAGAGGTCCAGTGTGGGAGCCAGTTCATGGAAGGTAGAGATCAAAAAAGCCAAGCTAGGGGCTTTGGCCATAGTATAGAGCAATCTGAATAAGTGATCTGAGCGTGACACAGGGGGTTTTAAGGCAGCTAATATGATGGCAATCAGCGAAGTGGGATCTTCTGCTTGTGAGGAAGAACGCAGAAGGCCTCTAACCCACTGACGGGTGTCCCCTTCTACAGCGTCCAATAAAGCAACCCCCTGTTGGGCATGCAATAACGCAGCAGCGTTGTTTAGGGCAATTGCCAAATGGCTTCGCACCTCAGCAAGGGCGTTGAGAACTTGAATTACTATCTCTCAGAAAGGAACACATGAACTTTCCCCTGAGCTATTAGGAGGGGGAAGGGTAGTAATCCATGCAGCTCAGCCGGCCTGAAGAATTTCTCCAGGGCAGAGTGAATACTAATCCCAAAATCGGCAAGTGACCAAACAAATAACAAAAAGCAGACTACTGATTGCACGTTCATTTAGTAGAGTGTAACCACTGCAACGCCCACCAAGAAGAAAAGGGTGGAAGTGGCTGGAAACAATGGTTGGTCAATTATGTCATGAAAACGGCAGAAGAAGTTTAGACTGGCCTGCCAGTTGGGATGCGTAAGCACCCAAAAAGCAAGCCAGAATGCCAGAGGCATTGCCGCATGTATGACGTTGTATGGATCCAGGCATTTGGAAACAATAAATTGTTGGTGCATAGAAATATTGAATAGCAACCCAAGAACGAACCAAATGGAGACAGCCCCAGACACTGGGTGTCCTGCTGCAGGGGGTGTTACCACAGGTATGGTTTCTACAAGGTCTCTGATAGATGGGGTTAATTCAACTGGGGAGACAAGGGGCGGATCCTTGCTTTAAGATGGTGGATGTAAGGCCACAATATCCCAGTATATTGTTGGCAAAAGTTTGTAATAACAGGGTTGAATTGCCAGAAGTATCTAGCTCGCTGAATCCAGTTTACGATGGTAGGGGCCATAGTGACCACCAGTACTGGTAGAGCCCATCTGGTATAAGGACTGATGGGCCACCAGAGAAAAGCATTTGGGAATGCATCCAGAAGAATATCAATAAAATCAAAACTGATAGTTTTTGAGGCAAATTTTTATTGTAAAGGAAAGTGAAGGAAATTGACCAACAATTTATTTCAGTGCGATGCAACTGATTACATAGTGGTCAATTGATGCGGGGAAAAGCTGGGATTGAGACCCTCAATTTCAACCTAACTGGCAAATTATTCAGGAATGGGGGCAGATAAGTTCACTGGGAACTGACTTTGAAGAATTTGGTGGCAGGCTGAGTTGCTGTCAGTTCAACCTCAATTGCCCAAACTGAGGCTTGACTGCATTTCCAGTAGCTGGTATGACAGCATCTGGCCTGATGAGCAGCGGGAATCCCCCATGGCTACCCCACATAGAGGCGGTCCCAATTTGTTGGGAATGGGTTTGGGATGCCTAACCCGCCCATGCCCAGTTACAGGGTCATTCATTTGATCAAAAGTGTTGCATCAGCCACAACACCTGATTTGCCAGAAGGGTGCTTTGAACCCTCATCAATGGTGTCCGATGCTACTACCTGCACATTGGGGATGATCCCCAACAATTTTGGGAGGGGGTTAATTACAACAATTGCAGTGTTGGATGAATTGAAAACTCTCAGCAATTCTGGCCAATGAATCAGTCTTTGTCCCTTTTTGACTACGTGAGATCCAATCATTGAGCTTGTTTCCATTCAATTTCAGACCAATCAACTTCAATTTGAGACCTTGGCGCAAATTTCCCTGATTTGATGTACTAGTTCTGCCAAGGTGAGTGTGGGCACCGGGGGAGGGATCTGAAGAGGGAGGTCTGTTACCCAGCGCTTGTCTACCACATGGGTGAGGTCGCTCTGGGTAATGAGAGGTAAAGTCACCTTCTTTGGTACCTTCTTACTCAGAAATGGGAAAAGAGCCTGATCAACCCACAGGGGACGTTCCCAGGACTTACAGAGTATCTCAGTTTTCACCTGATGCTGCACATCTTTCATTAGCCCTTAATCTTTGGGACCTTTAGAAAATATATCCACATACTCTCCAATTAGAGCCTCGGCTTCATGATGTTGTTTTGGAGTGAGGGAATTTCCAAATTTGACGTCAACTCTAGCAATGATAGGTGGTTCTTCCGACCCAAAATCACTTAAATCCCCACATCCCAAGATATAAAATTTTATTTCAGGATTAGGCCACACTTAAATGATATGGTTATCTTGATTCAATTGCATAGGTTGAGAGGTGAGATTAGCTAGTAAGACTAGAACAATCCCATCATAAGCGGGATCAAGGATACCAGGGCAGGTTAGGGTCTACAAATGAGAGGGTTTTCTGTTACCAGAAATCTCTACTATATGATCAGACAGCACAAATACTTGGACTCCAGTATCAATTATAACTTGAGCTTTTGGAGGAATAGTAATCAAATTGTTAGAGTATAAAGGCATTCCTTCAGAGGCACAAGCTGAAGGAGGCGGAAGAATAAACCTAGTTCCCAAAATTTGGTACTCAGGATGAGAGATAGAAGTAGGATATTCCAATAATCAAACACATCGTTTGAGTTTGCCTTTGCTATTGGAGACATCTTGTAAAATTAAAGGTACTCAGTATCCGATTAAAGAAAGATAATTGTTCTTAATACTAATAATTGCATCAAAATCAATGATAAATTTGGTTCACAAAAGCAAGTCATAGCAATTATTGTCCAACACTACTGCAGGGTCCAAAATAACCAACTTCCTAAAGTGCATTGGAAGGGAAGAATAAGCTCCTATGGATTTATTGTATGAAGGACTAGCTTTTCTGTAGGCTTGAGAATGATTTAAGTCCGACACCACTTTGATTTTTTATAAGCCTGGACGAGATCACATTTATGGGTGATCCCATATAAATTGTATGAATCCAGCTTGGGTATGCTCGCTTGGTGCTACGCTGCAGGATCCCACAAAGGATTTAATAAAAATAAATAAATATAAAGATTTGGTATTTTATAAATTTAATGTGAGCGCGGGGGTTAAAAATGAGAAGTGCCCCTTTCCAAGTTTTGGCTATTAGTATTTATACTAATTTTGGAGGTCAGAGGGAATTTTGGGATAAGTTTGGAATAGCCTCAATGCTTCCAATTTAGGTAATATGCAGGAATAGCATATCACAACTTGGGAACTTGCTTCAGGGCAGCGGAGCAAAAGAAGAGGAATTGTGATTGGCCAGAATGTACCCATGAGGTAACGTTTTTATAAACTTAAGCCAATCACTGCCTGAGAGATTTCTTGCACTTTGGGACCCCCAAGCCTATAAAAGGGGGTCCCCACGCAGGTGCATTGGAGGACTTTGTTGGGGTCGGGGGAGTGCATTCTGATGGCAGCCCCAAAGTCCATGGTGAGGTCAGAGTAATCTGATTGGTGGATTTTACGTTTGGTGCCTGTAGATTTTGAACTCATGTTACCCCAATTAATGGGGTTCCACCAATAGTCGGCCAAGGACTTTTGGCCAAAATTTTTGATAGCATTAATTTTAATATTGTGGGAATTACTCTTAAAAACCTCAGATAATCGCAAATGGCTGACATTTCCATTTTTCAGCTGAACTCAACCTAAAACATTCTTCTTGTTCAGCTATAAGGGCAAATGTCCGACATCAATGATAGATAAAACTTTCACTTTGTGTAGTATGACTTCCACCTGGGTTACATCAGTGCCAAAGTGCAGGATTAAAAACTGAGGGACTAAATGGTCAAATTGAATATAAATATGAAACAGAAGTGTAGGAAGAAATAGTATCTTTGCCGTCTAACTAATCAGGGATCTCAAGTTCACCAGGAGCAGATATCACATAACAGTCTTTAGAAGTCTTAAAAGATTGAGATTGAGCACTGGAGGTAGGTCAGCACAGGGAGCCTCATGTCCTATGCTGACTCCTCTTTTTTTCTGCTTGTTTCTTCCAACAATGAGTTTCCATATAACCCACTAGACCGCTTTAGTTTCAAGGATCCTTCTTGGGTTTAGGTTTGGGTCTAGGAAGCATCTCTTGGATATAGGAACGAAGGTCATTAATGGAAGTCAGGTGCACCACACCATTAGGAATCTCCATCAACGCCTCTTTGATGTTGAGAATAGATCTGAAATTTCTTTTGGAGATTTTAGATGTAGTAGCAATTGAGTACAAGAAGCAAACACACTCATCACAGCCAAATTAGCATCATCTTTGGTAACACAATCGCAAGTAGCAAGAGTCTGGGCCTCATGATAGCATCTCTTAGCAAAATCTTGAATTGACTCTCCTCGCTTGATTTGGATGCTCATAAAGGATTGCTTTTGGTTAGATAGGATTTGATCACTCACAAATTCCTAAATAAGAACAGATTTCACTTAACCCATGTATTGCAAACTTTAAGGTGAGAAACTATGATTTCTTGAGTGAACCGTCTTTGACAAGAAGTAATATGCTAAACTTGCTGTTGATCCATTGCCCCATCCATTGCTCGCTCATAGACAGATAGAAAAGAATGAATGCTACCTTCACCCAGTTCAAACTTATCCTTAAAGGTAGGTTTGAAAGTGGTGGTTTCATTTCTTAAGACTTCTCCCAAAATCATGATTGGATCAGCTTTTGAGGGTTTGAACTCAGGGATAGGGGCTTGAGTAGGAACTCGGTCAATTTGTTATCATAAATGTTTGAGATCATATTGTAATTTTTGGATTCATTGTGTAAGATGGTCAGTTGTAGGCGTATGACTTAAGTTAGAAATTGCATCGAGCATCTCTTCTTGCTTATTCTTGAGTACTCCATATTTGGCAGTTAAGTAATCAATGAAAGCTGTCAACATTGCAAACTGAGTTTTTTGCGTAGTTTGGTTAGCATCTCATAGATGATGAGCGTTATCAACAACATCAAATAAGTTGGTTAGTGAATAGTTTGGTTTGGTCAGAAGACCTTCTAATGATAAGAAACATCCTTGAGCTATGGCACAGATTTTGTTTTTCAACGCCTGCACACTTGTTGATAGTAGACTTGAAGGTTCAAAATTGTGAACTGAAAGCGTTGAGCTGGGGGGACCAGGAGGTCTGAGGGGTCCTTAAGAACTGTTGCGACCTGTTGGCCCACAGGGCTTTGAGGACCTCATTCACCAGGGGGTCCCATGGTCACCGAAGGAGAACTAGGTGGTCCCAGAGGTCCAGGAGGACCAACAGGACCGGGTAAACCTTCTCTAATAGTATCAACAATTTGGACAAGTTGTTTAAGTAGCCTGTTGAGTTCAACAAAGCGTTCCCCATGTTGGGCCACAATTGTCCTAGTTGTTTAGTAATCTCATCTTCAAGGGTAGTGATTCGGTGTTGAATAGGATTAGCAACATCACAAACATGTTGAGATACTTCTTGGCCGATGTAAACCACAACTCCATTGTCAATTCTCACCAAATGGGTATGTATAGCATTGATTTCCCTTCTATTATCAAGTATTGCTTCCCAATTATCCCAACCAAAGTTAGAAGCCATCTCATAGAAAGAGGATAACTGAGAATGAATTTGTTGTGCCAGAGCCAACTGGCGTTGGATCTTAAGATGATGTAACCTCAAAATCTGGAGTTTACAATGAATGGTGGGATGAACATACTGCTGGAGGTACTGCTCTGTTCTAGCCAAACTAAATTTGGTATGTTGTAAAACCGTTCTGTTGTATAAGTCCATCATATTAACTGCAACCTTAGATACTCAGTCTCAGTTAGGATGGGCACTGGGATGGATACCCCTTATTAAGCCTTTGACCGTTTCTTCCACATCTGAAGTTTGAAATTGATAATTAGATTGGACAGGGCCCTCAAAAGACCAAGTCAATAGATGCTTAAAACTAAAGAGCACTGATATTAGTGGAAGGCATCCCATGCCAGTGGAGTGTACCCATCAGGTAATACTCATTGATTCCTCGGAAGAGGGGCTTTCTTTGCTAGACAAATTTATCATCGTGAAAGTATGTTTTCACCAGGTAGCCTCAGAAGCAAACCGGCAGAAAGCACCAGTATTGGAATTTTGATACAAATTGCAATATTCAGGTGCTATGAAGGCTAAGAAATTATTAGTTTTGTGGCTCTAGCAAATATAGAAACAAGTCAACGAATTTATTAGTTCTGTTGCAATAATAGATTCCAATAGGAAATACAGAACTCTGTTATGACTAGACCAAAATTGAGCTATGCGAGACAAAAACAGTTGTGCTTTATTAGTTAAAAATGAGAGATATTTATAGGAGTAGATTGGTAGTTCTTTGTGAGAATTTTTGTGCTTCAACCGAGGTAAGATCTTTCCTAATAGATGACCAATATTGCCGATTATTATTAATATACTTGTGATGGTCAGATCTAATAAGGTTCTTATTAGATGAGATTGACCTTCTTGTGGAGGGCTTAGCCCCTTTGGCTTGCTTAGCCCCTTCAGATTGTTTAGCCTCATCCTTCAGAGGAGGCTAATAACTCAAAGTGTTGATTGTCAGTCTATCCAAGAATTAGATATCTCTGACAGGGTTTTTATGATCTTATTAGAATGAGACACAAAATATTGATCTTGATTATAAACAGTCATTGCGGTTGTATCTCCAACAATGGGCCAGGGAACATGGCCACAAAAAAGCCGCAAACCCAGAGATATTGATGATTGTGGAGTTTACTACAAAAGCAAACAGTTACTTAGAAATACAGTACATATAACCCATATCTCCAGTGGAGCATTCGCTCCACCTTTCCTCAGGGATAGAATCCTCCACCTTGTGGGAGAAAGTAGGAGAGGCGCAGGCCACCATGTTTCCTCACGCAGTACATCTCACCACACACAATCTACCATGGATGGATCAACATTGGCTTTATAACAGAGGACAACATAGACAAAGCCACAAGATTCTGTGTTCCTATTGACCTCCCCAAAGAGAAACATGTTTTTTACACCGCTCACACTAACTGGAACAGAGAAAAGCTTGGTTTTTTTGAATCACTAGCAACAAACCTTCCTCAAAAGGTGTGTCAGACGTTGGGATAATAATGGAGATAATAATTGACTCTACTCCTCAAGAAGATTTCCTCAGTAATAAATTAATTGATGAAGGTTAAGATAAAAACTTCTTTCCGCTCAATCTCACTTTTGAACGATTTATTTAAAAAAAGTTTGTTTATCCACCGCCATCTGGCCACACCCATTTCTTATTTGATGTCCTTGGATCCGCCGCCTGCCACCCCAGTGTGGGGCAGCGGTGCTCCACTGCCTAGCATTTTCCACCCAGCGGGCAAACGCGTTCAGATGGGCTCAAACAGCCCACCCACCTCGTCCAGCCAATTTATCCCCCCACAAGACTTAGTGCTCCACCTGGCGCGCATCCACCCTTCTCGCCCCCATCCACTCGCCCTCCCTCATTCTGCCATTTAATTTTGCCTCCGCGTTGACTATGGGCATTTATTCCTGTATGCTGACAAGGCAATTATTGACTTAGCCAATACGGCCTTCATGCCAGCTGGCTTTATCAACTTCTGCCCATTTAAGGGCTACTTTGATATCAGGTTCCAAACAGAGGAGGACGCTGCAGCGGTGGCAATAACTCCTTTAATTTACAAAAATACCCCTATTCCCACTACCTGTACTCGCCTCACTTCAGACACCACCCTGGTGGTGTCATTTGCGAATCTCCCATCCCACCTCCCACCCCAAGTTTTATATGACCAGTTGGTCATGGGGATTATGGCTTATGGCACTCAGCCCAACCTCATCTTTGCAGTACCCTCTGGTGCGGAGCGCCTCACTGCCCCTCATGCAACTGCCACCATTATCCCACACCACCCTGCAATAGCCCACCAAATCCCCCCGTGCTAGTGTCGCAGCAGCGCTGGAACATTTATTTTGGGCTCAGGTCAATAATGGTTGGCAGATTTGTCCCCTCTGCTTTGGGCTTGACAATGCAAAAAAAGCTTGCCCAAATGCCACTTCCACTGATGCAGCTTCAGAGTCCCCCTCCGCGGGTCCTGTATGGGGCACTTTGCTGCCCCCTCCCACCCTCCACTCTCATTTGATGGTCCAGAATGGGAAATTGGCCTCCTAATCTTCCAGCCACATTCTCCCACCTAAACCCACCCCAGCCAATCAGAGCCAGCCTTGGACCACCCTTTGCACCCAAGCACCTGCCCAACTTCTAACGCCACAATTCTTGTGAACCAAAATCCATAGGACTTATTGGTGGAGGTTGACAAATCAGGTGACGTTCTCATTAGTGAGCATTCCAGTCAACCTCTTGGCCAATACAATTATAGTCAGGCCAAATTTTTCCTTCCTGACTTTGATGAAACCCCACCCCCAAACATTTCAATCCTCTTCCCAATACAGCCCCCTACCAAAGTGACCATCAGCTCACCTTAGCTGTGGTAGCCTCTTTTCAGTGCCCAACCCTACGCAAAGCAGTGGCCCAATCAGTGGCTCAGTACCAGCATGGCCTGCCCACCCTCTTCTCCCCCCCACTTCCCTGAATCTACATGCAGCGACATCTCAAAGTTATTTGATGATGCTGAAGTTGCTGTCATGAATGTCGCAATGCTCACTGAATTCAGCCCTTTGGCTAAAATCACCCGCCACAGTATCTCCCTTTTTGCCCAACTTCCCAAAGCCCGCAAAGAAGCTGAAATTCTTGTCGCGGCATTTGTTGAAGTGCTTTACCATGCTAATCTTAATGAGGAGGTGGAAAACTCGTACTACACTGACTTCCACCCCCACTACATGGATGCCCCAACGCCCTGGCTCTCTGCTTTGATCTGCTACTTTGATCAAAATTCCATGATTGGGGTGCATTTGTCTGAAGACCAACCCCCCCTCACCCTCTGCCATGGTGGGTTAGCAGTTTCCGCTCCCTGCCTGGTCAGTAGTTTTATTTCTTTCCATTCGTTTTCAATCAGTTTTTATTGTTTTTATTTTGGTATTGTCCATCCCCTGGTTGGCATACCTCAAATAAATACAAGATAAATTAATTGATGAAGGAGTCATTTTTACACCTGATCCTCATTTGTTGGGAATCTAAATATCACTGAATTGACAGCTTCTGATGAAAATAGACCACCTACAATCTCCTTGTGGAAATTTACTCAATTATCATACTGTGAGTGGTTGATGAAAGATCCTATATGAAGAGAGCTTATAAGTCCACCTCATTGAAGATAATCCCACATTCCTATAAATATACAAAGTTTAACCAAAATAAATATCACTTGTTTTGTCTTCAGATCTTATCATTTACTTTAGGTAAGTGATTCTTCAACTTTACTTATTGATCTATCCTGCTCCAGAAATTACAGCTTTGAGAAACCTTGTTTTTGATGTCTTGGCTGGTTGACTATTTTCTGTTGCCTTGAGAGATATCAAACTCAGGCGGTTGACTATTTTCCCATGCCCCAAGAAAAAAGTGGTGCTCACTATAGAGGGCTCTGAGATGTTACAAGTGAAAATGTCTATCATGCCATGGAGAATAATGACAATCAAATGGTACTTGCAATTATTCCAGAAGTGTGACCAACTGGGTTGGTATGTCTAGATATGAAGTATCTACTTTGCAGCCTGAAGCCATGGAGTTCTAGGCTATTTTGGAATTAATTATCCCTAATGCTGATCAGCGTCAGTATTGAGTTCAGGTCAAAATATTGGTAATACCATTCAGCAATTACTTAATGGGATCTATCTCATGGGCGATGGTTCTTTTTACGCTTAGGCTTCTGTGGTGCCTTCTACAATGCGCATATTGTATGATTTAAAGAAATTACTGGATAATGAGTTGGCCACCGGTACAGAGTTTTAACTTCGCCATTTTGTACATCCCACGTTGCATCATCATCTTCAGATCCTTGGAGTACATCATTCTGAGGTAAACAAATAATCATGAATGTCTCACGAATTATACTTAATAGTGGTAAACCTTTATACTACTGCTTCAGCCTATGTTTGTGACAATAGAGATGCTATTATGGACAACCGATGTTTGATAAATGAAGCTTGAATGCAACTTTCCTTAAATGATAGTGGATCTCTGGGTATCTTTCTGATCGATTCAATCAACAGTTTTAAGAACACGATGTTGGTTGGGCTCAAAGAATCAATAAAATTGAAATAACGTTATGATCTTTGCAGCAACATTGTCATGAATTGACTTAACAAGCCGCCACAGAAGGGCCTCCTGGGGAACGGGGCCTGAAGGTCCTTTTGGCTCAGATGAAAGACAAGGCCCCTCAGGACCTCCAGGACATCCAGGACCAGCTATCCCTGTTTCTGGAGATGATGGTTGATGGCGTGAAGATATATACAAAGTTATAGCTACTTTGAAGTCTCAATTGGAAAAGGTGCTAATGGATGCAAGGTCCATCTTGATGGAAGCCCCTTTTGACCCACAACTTATTTTGAGTGCCTTGTCCAATGAAATGAATAACTTTGTACATCAACCAAAGTTGTTGATGGACATCTCAGCCAATTGGATGACAACTGTAAACGCCCTTGATGACTGAGTGAACCAATGTGAAGCTTAATTATGAGCCCATCACATTGAGATTCAGACTTTGAAAGAGCAGCTCGCTCAAAAGGCTACAGCATCCTCCTTAAATCAAATTTGGATAAAAACTCAGGAAGAATTAGAGACTATCTGAAGACAACTCATCTTATTGTTTCTACCATCTGAAGCTGACATTGAATTCTCTGCCCATATCATGGTCTCTGGTATTAAACTTTATCAAACCCAGTGACTTTTATCTCAAACCAAGTTTTAAAAAGATTGTTCCAGGACTTAGGAGTGTTACTTCATTTTTGCATGCCTATGAGAGTGCTATGGAGGAAGCAACTGATCATCAAAAAGTTAAACATATTTATTCCCATTTGAGTAGTGCTGCCTTAGAGATAATGGCCCCTCATCTCCAGAAATGACATACTTTAAATCAAGTTTGAACTGCTCTAATTCAAAAAATTGGAAGTTGACAAACTTTTAGAACCAGAAGCAAGCTTTCATGGACATTCAGTTAAAAAAGGGAGAAAGTCCCTCTGATTTTGCTATTCTTTTCTATGCCAGTGCACAAACTTTGGTGACTACTAAGAGAATTAATTTGGATGATGCCATCACAGCAGGAAATTCAGCCCTAGAACTATGTACTAAAGTTCAACTCCACATTATTGCCCTGAAAAGGACTTTTAATTGTATCCTAGATATTAAGGAAGCTCTTATCAAAATCCCAATGTTGGCATGGGTTTACAAAATTTTCAAACACCTCTACCTGCTCCAGAGTACATGCAGTAGAAACAAAAAAGGAGATATGTTGTACCTATTGTAATGGAATCCGTCATCAGGCACAAAATAGTTGAAAACGACGTTAAGATATGGCGGTAAAAGAGGTATCAACATGTAAAGTGAGGATCTTCATGTTGATGATACCACTAAGCCTCAACCTAAGTCTATTTTACCTAATGATCTTGAACAAGTTATTCACTCAGTATCAGAGGAGGTGATCGGGTCTCCAAATGATAATAAAGATTTTACTTTATCTTATTTTTCAGTCAATGAGACAACTGTGTTCCTCACTTTGCCCACAATTTTGTAGCTTAGTGACTTGAGTAGCAGTGAAGGTTCATAAGATTTCAGTCCTAGCCACTGTGGATAGTGACTCACCTTTTAATGTTATATCTTACAAACTTATAAAGCGGATCAAGGTGGCACCAGATGTACCTCACTATATGGAGTATGGGACCGCTGGTCTTCTCTACGCTCAAGCTATAGGAGCGCACTCATCTTTAACTATACAATTTGGCAAATAATTAATATATCTTCGCAATTTTTTTGGATAATACAAGTTACAATCTCTTGCTTAGTACACAATATTTAAGTGATCAAGTAGCTATTATCAATTATGTTGAAGATTTCTTACTCCTCATACATTGAGTGCTGATAATTTTTGAAACTCCTCATGATAAAACTTAGAATTGAGTTCAATCATGTATACTTGAAAAGAGAATAAAATTGATTGGGTAGAGTATCATATATATGAGTCTAGAGTCTGATTGCCTAAAAACTAGAAGATGGGTATGAAGGTATGCCTCTCTATTAATTTTATGCAATGGTAATTTCTTCCAAATCTCAAATTTTTTGTGAACACTCAAATTCATGTTATTATACTCCCTGGGCATCTATTAGATATTCAGGGACATAAAACCCTTTTGTAAGAGAAGTGTTGACTTGTATGGGGATTTTAGATCCTTCATATGGTGGTTCTATTTCAGTTTTATTAGCAAACTTAATGAGTACACCAATGAATGTTGGACCAACTACCCCAATTTGCTTTTGTTCACCCAATAACTGTTGACAAAGTAGATTAATGTTTGAAGTTTTAGAGAATTAAGAGATATAAGTCTTGAGCAGCCACCTACCATAGGTCATACTAGTCCTTCTACTGGCACAGATTAAGTACTGATCAGCGTAAAGAAGTAGACAAATTATTGGAAGAAAATTTTCAACTTTTTTCCTATTCTACATATGATAATGATAAAATTAATGGTGTATTA